>DF240152.1:108146-118602 GCA_000507305.1 Breviolum minutum Mf 1.05b.01
ATGTAGGCTAGGCTGCCAATAGGGCCGCCAAGGACCTGGAGACCTTGTTCGGCTGGTGGAAGGGTTTGGTCGCCGACCCAGATCCGGGCGTTTTGCTCTACCGGCTGGAGGGTGTGGATGTTAGCGGGGGCGGAACCCGCTTTGTTCCACACACGGGTTTTGCCTTGGTGCAAATTGATTCCCGCGTGCCGGAAAATGGCGTCGCGGGCAAGACGGAAGGGGGGGACTGCTCGTTCTGGTGTGGTGAGGAGATAGACGTCGTCTAAGAAGGCTAGGCAGCCGTCACCTGGCGCCATGGCCTGCTGGATGGCCGTGAGCGCGGGGTGCAGTGCCGCAGCGAACAAGCAAGGCATCAAAGGATCGCCTTGCTCACCGCCTTCGCCCTGCGCCACGTGGTGGGCCGCGCAGTGCCGATCGTACCAGACGTAGGAACTGGGCGAGGAGTAGAACTGCCGCACGTATGGAAGGAGCCCTGTGAGGTGGGGGTTTTGGTGGAGGGCGGCCAGGATCGCGGCCCGCGAGACGTGGTCGTACGCTCCAACACCGTCGATGCTGACGATTGTGGCCTGGTCATCCAAGGCTAACCGGGCGCGGACAGCCCGTGTGAGTGCTTCGGCCCCTGCCCGCGTCGAGAGCGCAAACTGGTGCGGTGCGCAGGCGGCGTCGAACGCGGCGCCGAAAGTTTGGGCCATTTTAAAAGTGGTTAAACTTAGGGTACCGTTTACGGGTTTTTTCTATAACCCTAACCCTAACCCCCCTCCCCCCCCAAAAAAAAAACATCGTTTTTTCCGCGAACCTTGGCACAAGAGATGTCCGCCACCACGGTGTACTCCGAAAATGTGGAACAACCCATGAAGTGCCTTGGTCGCTCATTGAGGGGGTTTCCCCAACTTCCTACGAAACGTAGGCCCAGGAGAAGAAAGTCAGGCTATAAGTAGCGGGCCCACCTTGGATGTCCCGGGACGGAAGTTAGGATCTTCCTGGTTAGGATCAGTGGATTACTAACCATTTTCCCAAACTTTTGGAAAGGACATCCAATTCATGTCACTCCATTTGAAAACTGGAGTGAGTCATTTCACCCCAATGAAAGTTCCATGAAAATTTCTGAGGCCATTTTGGGGGGCCGAAAATAACTCCATTTACAAAAAAGGGGCCCATATTGTAGGAAGATGTAGGAAGTATATTTTTTTCGGGGGACGAGTCCATATCCTACCTTGACAATCTTGAAAATCATCGACTCAAAAGTGCCACCAGGGCCTTGGATGGGGCTTGTGGTATCCTTCCAGGAGAGTAGATATTCTTGCCTCTCCAGTCATGAGAATCTAGGGGCAAAACCTCCAGTCATCAACATCGTTTTTTCTTCAAGGACCGTTGTGCTGCAATTGATTCAAGGAAATGAAGTTAAATGATTTGATACTCGAACTGAACAACAAAAAAAGTCCAGTCAGAGAGGGTCTCCCTCTTCGAAAAAATCACTCAAGAAGTTGAAGTATATCATTTTAAATTCTTTCAGGGAGATGTCAAAAACCCTCCCTAAAATTTAAAAAAAAACAGGACCCATGTGGCAACAAAAACTCACCAACCACGAAACCACCAAAACCAAAGGTGCTTTCTGCCCAAGTCGCTTGATTTCCTTCCCTTCTGCATCTGTAAATCTGCTAGTGCCATCGGGCATGACACCACTACCTTGAAGGCTCGTGGATGAATCAAGAGGAGCCATGACAGTGGTTGAGGCACCACTGTCACCTATGCATCAAAATCTAGTCGGTGGTTTCAACCCATCTGAAAAATATTACGCAAATTGGATCATCTCCCCAGGCAAAGGTGAAAATAAAAATATTTGAAACCACCACCCAGAAATGATAAGTTGGCATCCTTTTTTTTCACAAATAGGAGGTGAACATACTTCAAAACTTTAAGTTTAAGAAAAAACTATAGTTCGTAGTAGTTAGTGGTTTTTCACCAACCCATCTTGATTACTATGCGCAAATCAAATTGGATCATTTCCCAGGGGTGAAATTTCAAAATGTCTGAAACCACTACGGAGAAACCACCACTTATCCATGGCTTGGTTGTCAAAACTCTTTGGGTTAACCAATTTCCCCGTTGGTGATTTGTTTGACACATGACTTGCAATGCAAAAGTTGACGCTCTGAAACTGCTCAGCCAGTTCACCCACGGAAAAACTGTCCAATGGCTTTTCGAAGATGACTGACAGCTCATTTTTGGGGAACATTTTTTTCAGGCCATGTCTTTTCGGGGCAAAAAAAATTGCTTGCTGCTTGCTCTTAGCTTTTAGGGAGGGGCCCAGTTACACGCTACTAACGTGTATACTGGGGACTTGGATCTCGCTAAGTCCCAAAACATGCCCCCCTGAAAATGAAGGAACTTTGAACCCCCTGAAAAAGGGGGGAAAAAATCACTCACTCAAAAGGAGTCATGAATGAATCATCTGAACCAACCATGAATTTTTGTCATGGGATATGTGGTCCATGTCCTCGGGTAAAAGCGAGTCAGCTTTTTTTGGGGGGTTTCGAATCGGTGACCTAAAGCTGGGACACTTTAGGTACGCCTCTCAAACCGAAAGTGTTTTTTGGGGCGTCAATTCAAAAAAAAAAACATGAATGAAGATGAAGATGTATCTCCGATTTTTTACCCCCGAAAACTAGCATGACAATAGAAAACCCACCATTTGAATGATGTATTTCCTATTGAAAATCGGGATTTTCCAATGTCATGTTAGTTTTCAGGGGTGTAAATTGTTTAGGTGGTTTTTGTCCAGCAATCCATGTTAGTTTTCCGGGGGGGGAGAGTAGCGTTTTCTCTTTTTTTTTTGTTCGTGGGTATTTATGCTAATCCAACTTCCAGATTGGGAAGTAGGTCTTCGTCGCAAAGTTCAATTTGATGGGCTTTAGGTCGATCATGTGGAAAGGTGATCCAAAGGTGAACTTCTTCAAAAAAACATGGAATAACTATAGTGACATTGAAATTTTGGGTCGCCATCTAAAAAGAATCATGATGATAATATGTTATGTACAAATTTTCCAGTACATGTCCATTTTTTCGTAGGCTTCAGCTTTTTGCGTGGCCTTTTGTTGTGGCCTTTTTGCAACCCACAAAAGGGTAACTGGAGTGAAAAAAATGCCAAATTCAATCAAGTCCTGGCAAGTCCGGGAGATGTTTCATCCAAGCCTTTGAGGAGGCGAATCCTTTTAGCAGGGCATATATATAATAACAAATCTGATTAACATATTACATATTTTTAATATATATATATATATATACATATACCTCTAGTATAGGATTGGTGATTTTGCCTTTAGATATGGAAACCAATGAGAGTTTAGACCCTACCATCCTTTAATTGATGATTGGTCAACCTACCCCCCCAATCAGGTCTTGTGAAGGCCTTATGAAAACCCATGGGTTTCCCCTTCATAAGGCAGGCTATAGGTTGGGATCGGTGGATTATAACTCCGGCCTCTACCCCATTTACAAGTAGCTGAAATATCCCATTGATCCGATCACCATTGACCCATCCAGTTCCTTCTTTCCAGGACATCCAAGTACCCACAGCTCAGAAACAATGGATATGACAATGGCCTTTATTAACGGGCCACCCCATGGCCTTCGTTAGACCTGATGGGGGTAGGTTGACCAGTCATTTCGATCACCAACTCTTTCCCGCCAAGCTACCTTGAGTTCCACGAATCTTAGGACAAAGATTGGTTCGCTTCCCTGGGAGTTGTAAAGAAAGCGTTCAAAAGAGTTTCAAATTTCTGGGCGGTGAGAAAATAATCATTTTTTTGGTGGGGAATCTAGTGGGAATAATCCCTTTTTTGGGGAACATATTGCTATTTTTTGGAGTTGGAAGATGAAAATTCTTTTGGAGATGGCCTATGTTCAGGGGCTATGTTAGTTTTAGGGAGGGTATATAATATTGGCTTGTTTCCCCCTAAAAAGGAATGTAAGTAGACTCCCTTTGCCACCATTTTTTAGCGAGCTATATTAGTTGAAGGGAGTGTGGTGATTGAACAAGCACATAACCAGGAACCAACATGCGAAGCAAAGCGGAAGATACTCGCCATGGATTTTGGACATAGTATAGACATAAATATTTGTATGTGAATCTGATTTGTTTTTCTCTTCAGTTTCATTGCTTACGTTCATATAACTCTTTTGGCCCATTCCTTCGCATATGTTTTTTCCGAGACAGAAAAAACCCTATATCTTTGACAGTCTTCAACCCACATGTTTCCCGTTTTTATTGTCACCCTCCCTTTAAAAAACGTGAAAAATTAAAAACCCCGACCAAGAATTGCAATCAAACATCCGAGAGCCACCAAAAAATCAGCCATGTTTTAATTGTCAAAGCACCTCTGGGAGGAAAGCAAAAGATGCAATCCTCATTTCGGAAAGGTTTCGGTGAAAAAGGACTCAACTTCGAGCAGAAAAAACTCAACTTCCACTCATAGCAGCAAAGTGACCAAAAACCCAGGGTTTCTCTGGAGAATGTCTTTCAATGCCATCATGGTTTCCGGTGGTTTTTGCTGCTACAACCCCCCCAGATTTTGAAACATGCTTCACCTGAAAATCACCCAATAGAAAAAGGAAAAAACATCCGAAGCAAAAATCCCCATTTTTTGGGGTTCAAAAAATGCGAGGTTTTTTGGGTTGGGGGCAGTCTGTCAGGGAGGGTAGAAGTTGAGATGTGGAAGCTGAGCTCTGGCTCAACTCATCACCAGGGGGTTCTTGGAGAATCTTGAACGAATTAAACTAAACGCTTCAAGAAATGCCACTGCAAAGTCTACCTAGAGGTTCAGGATACTTAGGATACGTGGATAGTAACCAGGGTGAAAAAACCTCTATAAGTGGGTAAAAACTGTTCCGGAACTAGGGTTATAAGCCTACATATAACCAGCTACTAAGTATCCTGAACCTCTAAGTAGGGCAACATTTGCAAAAAAAAACGACTTAACAAACCAAGGACCCTACAAATGAAACCAAAGTTGTACACCCCAAAAAATTAAAGAATGTCCCCCTTGTAAAGGGGCCATTTCAAAAGGAAAGGGTCATCTTCCCAAGCACTATTTTTTTTAGGGGACATTCGTTAGTTTTCGCGGGGTGTTTTGATGAGTGTTAACTAAGGTAAAGATACTTGCATCAACTTACATCCAACAATCAAAGCTTCATATACATGATACGCTGTCACTGACGTAAAACCAAAAGCCAACGGATGTGCAGCAGAGGCATCTTAAGATACACTAGGTGGTGCTTGGTTACAGCTCAAAGGCTATATGGAAAACCCCCCCCTATGGTGCAACAAAATAGAAATGTCCAACCCAAATCCATGCTGTAGATCATAGTCAAACATTGTAACGGGTGTATTATATATTTTTCTATTTGCTTACATGTATACAAACAGATTTTAGATATGTGGTAATTTATTGCATATACAGCCTATACATGTATATAAATATTTCTACATGAAATATCATACGTATATCATATATAAATATATAAATCTGGGTGCTTCACAACGCAATTTTTTTGGGAATCGCATCATTTCAAGGCGAGAGCCGTGCATAACAATAACCCACATCCATTTGCCAACACTCATCTTCCCACAAGGAAACCAAAAAAAAACACATCCCCAAAACCAACAAGACCAAGGTACTGGTTCACCACATTGTGGTGTATAACAAGGAATTACTTTATCTCCGGGCTTTAAACCTGTCACACCGTCGCCCACACTCTCCACTACTGTGCCGGCTTCGTGTCCTAAGATACCTCAGACGACTGTCTCGGAGAACGTTTTGGGAGCGGAAGTGGTTGACATGGAATGACATGTGGCCCCAATAAATGGTATTGTAAATAAATGGTTTTCACTGGGGACAAAGGAAGAGTTGAGGCAGTTCACAAAAATGGTGTTGAAACAGTATAGGAATGCTTCCATCAACAAGATAAATTAGACAATCCTATCAATCCTATCATAAAGCGATCCAGCTTCCGTTTGGGGCAATTTTGCCCGATTGTCCCAAGGATAAGCTCCCTAGTGCTAGGAAAAGAAAAGCTCGTTGTTGCGTCTGTTGATTTGGTGGTTGCCGACTGCCTAAACCAAAACCAGATGACAACAGAAAAAACCTGGCGCAATTCCAACTTCCAGTCCAAGGGGTCGACTTCCAGAAAAATTTGATCCACCCAAGAAAGCATCATAAAATTCTATCTCGGAAAAAAACAAAAAGAAAAACAAATTGGCTGCGTGTCACTTTTCAAGACTTTGGGATGGTTTGATTTCAAGAAAAAAACAAGTTGTTTTTGTTCTCCAAGACCGCGGCAAAATAAATTTGACCCCATTTTCTTCGACAAATGTTTTGCCACGACACTTGGGAAGAGTCCTTCAGGGTCCTGGCCAGATAACCTTGGAATAGGAAAGCGAAACCAAAGTGATGTTTTCATGAAAGTCCAAGGGCATCCTGTTAAGGCCTTATTACCTTACTAAACCACCATCTCGGGTGACCTCGGCTGAGGTCACTACAATTTGCCCAGCAATATCACTAGGAGTAGATATCTTGAGATCCGATCCTATCACAAACATTGAATGGAAATGGTGATGTCCACCCATTTTTCACGTAAAGTCATGATTTTGGTTCGTCATCCAACTGATAGAAGTTGCCATTCCTGGATGTTTCAGATTTCAGGATTCGATGATTTTTTTGTTGAAAGCCTGCCCTGTCCGGATACTCTCCCTGAAAACAAACATGTCCCCTGAAAAATGCTGCATGGAAGATGCAATTCCTCCTGAAATGGTCCCTTTCTGGTGACAGGTGACAAAATGATTTTTGGCACGACAGTTTTTTTAATCCGGTCCCAAAAAACGCGGATTTTTCGTACCAAGAGACGTATAGATATCTGTGTGGCACAAAGCGTTGGAATGCACCTCCCACTGCATGTAGTCAGTAATGGGGGTCAGGGGGAAAGTTCGTCAAGAATCAATTCACCAACAATTTGGACGATCTAGTTGCTGGTTGAGCCACCCATTATTGAATGTTTAGGCAAATTGGATCATTCTTGCAAGGTTGCGGGGTAATTTTTGCCAAAAATCTATGAAACCAGCATCTTTGGTCATACCCTGCATTGCCTCCAAGAAAAAAAAACATATGTTTTTTCCACATCACCCCCCTACCACACTTCCCCCCCCAAAAAAAAACACGCTCCAACGCTTTGTTTGCTTCCTTTTTTTTGGCTCGGTTTTCAATGATGGAGAGAGGTCCAGCTTCCTCCCATGGCAGTGCGGAGGAACCGGAACCGAGTTCTCTGGCTAATCAGAAGTTACTCCGCCAACTTTGCCATGGTATCTTGAGCATCCATACGATCTTGGACCTTGGGGCTGGCTGAGTTGCTGGAATTTTTTGCAGCCGTAAAAAAAAAGGTGTTTAAAACAAAATATCAACTCTGCAAGGTGTAGCTTGAGTTAAACTTTTCACATCATTTTGTTGAAAAAATGGATGAATTTTCTATTGTGGAGACTGAGAGGTTTCAGATTTGGCCATTGATTCCCTTAGATTCCCATGATTCACCGAGGTGCATATTTCTGAAAGATGGTAGCAGGTGGCCAGGGCTCTTCCACCACGGTGGTAGTGAAGTTTACCGTGCGCACCTGATGAGAATTTACACAGATTAACAGCCAAGGGCCTGATCGAAAAATGAGGGGGAAATACATCCCCTTCAAAGGGGGCCATTTCCAAAGGAAAGGATCGTCTTCCAACCACTGTTTTGCAGGGAATACGTGAGAAATTGGAGGAGTAAGGTCTGAATAAGGACCATGGTGGTTACACACACCTGAAGTTTAAAACAGCGAGTTTGCCCTGAAAAATCATGGGACTGGAAGACAAGGTCTCCTTTCCTTTTGGGATGGTTGGTAACTCTTGTTATAGGCGAGCTCTTCAACTTTGGGGGTAGCTGTAATCACTGTAATCCCCTAGTACGGCCCTAGTTCGGCCAGCAAATTCTTGGGGAAAGACATGAATTTACCACGGTAACGTACCAACCAAGCCTCCCAAACCGACCTAACGTACTGGGATGTCCTGCTGGTACTTAGTAACTATATAGGTAGTAAATGGAGTGTATAATCCCTCTAAGTAGGTTGCATATAAGTCCAATAGATGTGATGTCTTTGTTAATTAAGAAACCCACCTTACCAGCTATATAGTTACGATCACTTCAACCGCCGCACTCTCCACCCACCGTACCCCAACCTTCCACCAACGGTACCCGGCATCCCCAACCTTCCAATCCAATTCTGGGGAATAGAAATGTTGCACCGCAAAAGACATGGATTGATTTGTTCTCTCTTGTGCTTCTTCAACGGTCATCAAATGAGCTCCACAATGACGAAAGGTCTTCTTGTCCACGGCGCAGATATGGTAAAAGCCTACCAACGAGGAGACCGGGAAGATTCCAACGGGCTTCCAACCAACCAACGGGGGTGAGGAATTGAAACCTCCGGAAACTTGGATGTATTTGTTGGAAAGAAGTGGATGGATCAATGGGTTATATCACCTATATATAAATGGGGTATGTTGGGGTTATAACCCATTTACTAACCATTTACGAATTTCCTGCAACATCCAAGCAGGCCGGAACTCCGGGGATACGTGATATGTTGGGGGTTCTTGGCCTTCATAACAACCGGCCGATTTGTCCCCAAAAAAAATCCAAGGGTTGGGATGGTTGTGGAAGGTCATGAAACAGCTTCAACTGCCCAACTTGAAGCAACCTTTCTTAAAGCCCAGCCGATGACGAGCCAAGCTAGACTGTACTGGCCTGTTGGCCAAGAAGGCTCTCCTTTTTTGCATGAACAACAACCACCACCACCACAACAACAACAACAAAAAAAAAAAAATGCACTCCTGAACGTTAACAGCTCGCTTTGCCCCTGCAAAATGAACTTGCCAACAGAGAAGCAATCTTCCAAGGATCAATTTTTCAGGGCAATCGCTCCAATTTTATGCTTCCGGTGTGCAACCACCATGCTCCTTATTGAGACCCTACTCCCACCCAACGAAATCATCAGGAAAAAAACACTTGGGTGTTTCCAAAAATAGTGGGTTTTCCCCAAAATCATCCATTTTAATAAGGCTGTCCAGTATAAACCATCCATTTTGGGGTACCCTTATTTTTGGGGTACCATCCACTTGAAACCCGAAGGGTTTTCGAAAATTTTCCGCAATCTCGCCTTTGTTGGTTCGTGCATAGGTGTTTTCACACTGCTTGACACTGAAGTCCTACGACCGGGAAGTAAAAGTTGAAGGTAGTTTTGGTTGAGTGGAACCATGGTATCCAGAAGGAGAACCCTGGAAGATTAAGATTTTGAGCCCAAAAATTGAAGGTTTGGTTCAGATCCGTTTCAATTGGGTGATTTTCAGGTTCCAGGATCTTTGGAACAGATGTGTAACTTCTGTGTAACAAAAAAATCATGAACATCTTCATGCCCACAACCACCACCGCGTCCAAGAAATAAAAGTGCCTAGAAAGGAAAGAAAGCCTTGCCTTCAGTTGTTCACACCCCCCTTACTTGGATGTTGCAGGAAGTTAGGATCAAAGGTTAGGATCAGTAGGTTATAACTTATAACCCCAACATACTCGATACGATATGTAATGAGGCTACAATCCATTTACCAAGCATTTACCAAACAAAAATTCAACCGGAGCACTCCAAGCACCCGGTTTTCGCCGCACCTCACAAAAGGCCCTTCCTAGCGGCAGGCGGCCACCAAACTCGCAACGAGCATTGGGATTTTCAACCAAACTCGAGGCCGCCTTCCCGCTCCGAGGCGGCGCTGGTGCTTCGTCCGATCGTTTGGTGCCCTGGTGCTTCGTGTTTTTTTTAGAAGGAAAACCAATAATATGCCATGGGTTCATAAGGAACATCCATCGTTTTAGGTGGTATTTACCAGGAAAGATTTGAGGATTTTCCAATTGCTAGTGTTGATGGTTCGTTCGAAATCCAGCTTTCACCAGTTGAGGTTGGTAGTTTATCTTTCCATGATTTACAGGGTTTGGACTACATCCAAACGGTGGTTGTTTGGGATTTCTGAACCATCAACAGTATGGGTTCATAAGGATTCATTTGGGCGAGGAAAAATGGCGCGTTTTTGCCATGGAACCTGGTGGAGTAAGGGCGTGGGCCCAGTGGTTTGGATTCCGATTGGATCCCCCGAAAATGAAAGGGATTGAGAGGACCTCAGGGGCTTTGCCAAACATCGAACCCCAAAACTGCCAAGTTCACCATTAGCTGAATGGAAAGTTGAGTCTTCGAATTGTTTGTGGGGCTCCTGGCAAGATTGCTGTTCAAGTATAATAAGAATCCATCCAATTCTATCCAATACTACTGATTAGCTTAATGCGTGCGGATTTAAATCAAGGAGCACAACAAACTACCAACAACACCTTT
>DF240152.1:118813-141070 GCA_000507305.1 Breviolum minutum Mf 1.05b.01
GGTTAATTACAATGGGAAGTAAGTGGCCGTTTCATGGCTTATAAATGGGGGCTACTAGTTACTATATAAATGGGATGATCCTTCAAGTAGTTGTCCCCAGCCCCAAAAATCAAACAACTTCCGCATGAAACGAAACCTCCTTCTCCTTGTTCTTCTCAACCTGCTCCTCCACTTCCTCGCAAGGTGCGGGGCTAAAAGCTTGACCCCCCTGTCAAGAGATGGGCTGTTTTCCGGTGTTTTTTTCTGCTTTTTGCTTGGTGCCTCATGGTAGTTATATTGGAACTAGTTTGCAAGTTAGTTTACATGTATAAGCCGGTTTGGGGGACTTCTCAACCAACTTACAGGGGTTCATTGTAGTTATCACCCCACATAGAACTAGATGCTAACTACCATGAGACACCAAATGTGACAGAAAAATCAAAGCACCAAGAAAGCCAGCGCCTGATTTTGAATTTGGTGCTCCTGATTTTGTTCCACTTTCAAGACTTTCAGAACCCAAAGCTTGTAATCTGTGTTTTTGGTAACCTGGTATTTTAACAAAAAAACACAAACACACGCCCCTGGAAGTCAAGCCGGCCATTAAAAAAATAGTCTACCCTGGAATTGTTGATAAAATAAATCCCTACTAAAACAATGGTCTTTTCCCAAGGACTGTTTACGGGAAGTGCTCGACTTGGACCCCCAAAAAGCACACTGTCCACATGCCAAGCTGATGAACCTGGAACTTGACCTTAGGGCGTTTTTTTTCAACACACTAAAGCAAAATCGCCAAAAACCAATTTACGTAGGGCTCTTGGCCATCCTGCCGTTCTGGGCAACCATGACCTGAACAGATCTGAGTCGACACTTGAGTCAGAGTCGTCTGAGTCCTCTTCCGGAAACTCAATCTTGAGGAAGGACAAACTCTGAAGGCCTTCTGGCCATACCACATCTAACTTTGGTGCAGGAAAAGTCTCAAAAATCAGGCTTTGAAGGCCTGCTGGCCATGCCACATTTTCCAGGCTCTGATCGAAATTCATACCAAGAGTCAAACATTGAAGACCTGCTGGCCATGTCACGTTGTCAAGGCTCTGATTGAAATTCTCACCGAAAGTCAAACATTGAAGACCTGCTGGCCATGTCACGTTGTCAAGGCTCTGATTGAAATTGCGACCAAAAGTCACACTTTGCAGGCCTGCTGGCCATGTCACATTGTCCAGGTTCTGATTAAAAGTCTTACCAAAAGTCAAAGTCTGAAGGCCTGCTGGCCATGTCAGGTTGTCCAGGTTCTGATTGAAATTCTCACCAAAAGTCAAAGATTGAAGGCCTGCTGGCCATGTCACATTGTGCAGGCTCTGATTGAATTGTGTTGCAAAAGTCAAACTTCGAAGGCCTGCTGGCCATGTCATGTTGTCGAGGCTCTGATTGAAGAAATACCCAAAAGTGATGCTTTGAAGACCTGCTGGCCACCTCACTCTGTCCAGGCTCTGATTGAAATTCAAACCAAAAGTCAAACTTTGCAAGTCTGCTGGCCATGTCACGTTGTCCAGGCTCTGTTTGAAATTGAAACCAAAAGTCAAACTTTGAAGGCCTGCTGGCCATGTCACGTTGTCAAGGCTCTGATTGAAATTCTGACCGAGAGTCAGGCTTTGCAGGCCTGCTGGCCATGTCACCTTGTCCAGTTTCTGGTTGAAAAAGCAACCAAAAGTCACGCTTTGAAGGCCTGCTGGCCATGTCACGTTGTCCAGACTCTGACCGAAATATGCACCAAAAGTCAAACATTGAAGACCTGCTGGCCATGTCACGTTGTCAAGGCTCTGATTGAAATTCATACCAAAAATCAAACGTTGAAGGCCTGCTGGCCATGTCACGTTGTGAAGGCTCTGATTGAAACCAGATGCGAATGTCAAGGTCCGAAGGCTCTTGGGCAAATTGTGCAGCAAGGCAGGCATTCTGTGACTAACCCCCGACACTTCTATAATCCCATTCAACGAGAACTCTTCATCTTCAACATCGCCTCCGTGGGCGAAACGCAAGGCAGCAAGCAAATTGACGGGCATGTAGGTAGCCGACACCTGTGCCCGTTGACAGCTAAGTCCTTGCTGTTTCAGACTTTCATTCAGCACAAGCCTTGAAGTATGGGACACAACCAATTGAAGGCCCGGCTTGCATGGAACTTTGTCCAAAATCAAGTTCCACAAATCACGACCCAGCATGGAGTCTGACACATTCAACGTCAACATGCATTCGCCACTCATGCTTAGCACCTCAAGCTCTATAAGCCCTTCTCTCATGCTGCCATTGGCACCATCAATGTTGCAGTCGATGCGGCGACGCTTCTTTTGCCCCGGCATGGCATCATCAGGAGGTGAAGTCATGAGGCGTGTTGCCAACCAATGAGCCTAAGCCTAAGCCGAAAGACCTTGACATGCCGGTTGATGTTGGGCTGGATGCAATCCATCACCACCAAGATGACATTTCTAGATTGTTTTCTGGCTTTTACGTCCCTGCAAGACTTTACAAACTCCACAAAAGCTTAGGAACCACTACTTAGCTTGTGGTGCGTTGTGGTACTCCCACCTTTTGGGGTCTTTCGGACCTTGTAGGACTTTTCCAAGGTCGTTTTACCAAAAGTTTCGGCTTTTTCGGTGGAAAAAGTTTGGGAGTTGAAAAACTCCAACCTTGGAATTTCTCAAAAAAAAAAACGACAGGATACCCGGTTGGTATTTTACCAGCCTCCAACTTGATGTTCATTTTAAAGGATTTTTTAGTAAGGAGTCCCTGGTTGCTGAAGATGACACTGGGAAAGTTGTTTGTGTTTTGGAATTTCTAGTTGAACAACTTTTGAAACGAGAAATCTTCAAACACAGATTTGCTGCTCAAGTTTGATCATTTGATCTTATCCCACTATATAGTTGATTTTTTAATCGAAATAATAGTTCACTGAAACCCTTCCCTTAAACCACCACATGAAAAGATACGTGGAGTGGGCGGTTCACGGATATGATTCCAAACATGTCTCCCACTTGACTCAAACAACCTTGGGAAAAAACATTTCGAAAGGTGACCCTTGGCCCCCAACAATGTTGTTCAGTCAAATTGTAGTTTTTCATTGACCCATCCCTCACCAGATGAACACCATTTTGGGAGGGGTCTCGTCCCATTTCTGAATATATGTATGTATGTATATATATATATATAACTTCGATTGATCTCACCGTGGAAAAACACGTCCCGTCCCACTTCTCCTTGATACGTATGGCTTCTTCCTGTGCCTGAGAACCCATGCAGGCCATGGGCAGGGTGCTTGGTGACCACACTCGAGCTACGGAGAGGAACAAAAAAATCTTACCCTCCGGTAAACTAACATAGCAATGGGAAATCCTCATCTTTCCTGGTAAATACCATGAAAATGGTGGATTTTCGATTGTTATGTTAGTTTACTGGAGTGTATTCCCGTCTCATTTAAGTAACTGGTGAAATTTGATAGGGTTATCCAATGATGAGCTAATAGGATAATTCTGTAAAAATGGACAGGTGTTTCATCCCCTAATTATATACTGTAATCCAAAACGACTATTAAAGGCCCCTTCTTTCTATCTGCTCACTTCTACATGGCTTCACCCCACAAGTTGGCATATCACAATTGTCCAATCTTCCATTTGCTCACGGTTCCTGATATCATCGGAGAATTTCAGGGGGCCACACCCCTTCAAATCCCACTAATCATCCCCCCCAACCGAAATAACCCGGCCTTCCTGAAGGCCGGGTTATATTAGGAGCCCATCATTGTCCCTTTAACATGGCCTTACTAAGGCCGTGAATATCCTGGTTGGGGGTGGCCTCTGGGGGATTGGGGGAAAGCACCTTTCCCAGGAGAGTCTCCCCCCAGGTCGCCTGGTGTTGCTCCTCATAGCCTTTGCTCACTTGTTCTTCCTTAAAAGGTGCCAGCGGCTCGGGTCCAGGACCCTCAAAAAAAAAAAAAAACGCGTTGCGGCAATGGTTTGGAACGTGTTTTTTCTTTTCATATTTTTCAAGGATTGCAGGAGCGAAACCTTCCAAAAAAGTCATCGCGACCTGGAAGTTTTTCTCAGAAAGAAACTTGTCCTTTTATAGGACCAAAAAGCTTATTCATTCTTTGTTGGTGAGAAGGTCCAGTGTTTTTTGTTCACGGTTTCATTCTTTCTAGCGAAAAAATTAAACACGGGTGCCTATGTTTTTCAATTTTGCCTTCGCCGGGGAATTTTTTGGACTGGACGTGACACTCTCCAAAACTGACATACTGTTGATGGAAGAAATCCTGCACTAGTCCATTTAATATTTGGTCCATTTGGAAGCGGAACAACCCCACTTAGGGGACTTAATTAACCACTTACAAGTCTCAAGTACCTTAGCCTTATCCTCATTCGCCCTTCAGTTCCAAGATTCCACCTCTTCCGGTGGCTCGCATAGAGCACCTCGACGACAGGCTTGCTCGAACTCCGCCCAGCCTGTGAGATACCCGGTGGGTACATAAAAACAGCCTCCGAATCCGTTTTCATCATATGATTTTTAACATGTTTTAGTAAGGTTGCATTGAAGATGACAATGGGGGCCAGTTTTTTTGTTGGGGAATTTCTAGGAACAAGCCTTTGAAACAACAAAAATCTCCACATGTAGATTTGCATTAAGTTTGATCATTTGATCTCTTTCAATGGTTCATTTTTAATCTGGGGATCCAACGAATCACGGAAATGCTTTTTCTCATTCTTTTTGGGCTTAAAAAGGCAGGGTGGAGGGTCACACACAACACCCGTTTTTGAAGGGAAGCCATGGAAAAGTCGGATGAAGACGGCAGGTTCACTGAACACTCAACCGTTCCCCAAAAACCGTTTAAGAAAATTCGGACCGCCATTGTTTGAGGAACGGAACTGGTTTTTTTTGTTCGAAAAACATCCTCCCATATCCATTCTTGGCTTGATGTTTAATGGTTTTAATGAAATTCGAGCAAAGGAAAACTGGGAAAAAAGCTTGGGTCACCAGAACAACAACAACAAACAAAAAAAACTCCGTTAAATGATTCATGGATTATTTCCAAAAAAAAACACCAACAAAATATCTGCATGGATTTTGAGGGCGGCCGGCCTCCTAATTTTTCAGAAAACAACCAAAAAACAGTTTTTGTGGCTTAGTTCATGTTGGTTCACCACTTTTGCAACTCCATTCGGCCTTCCTTTTTTTGGGGGGGGCTTCCCACCAAAAAATGACAACGAATGCTGTGGTTTTACCACCCTCCACCCACAGTGAGGCTCACCTCGTACAGGATCTTCACAATGACCTCACCAAGAAGCGGACGGCATATGAGTGGTATACGGTATNCCCATCCCCAAAATGGCCTTATAAGGTCCAGTACCTCCATTTTAGGCACCTGAAACTCCTGGTGAATAGAAATACCCTCCCTGAAACTAACAGCAAAAGCCCCTGCAAATTGATGATTTTAGGATGGTTCGGATTTTCAAGGGCGAACTGGCTGTTAGTTTCAGGGAGTGCGCCTTTATCATAGGGATTTTCATGGATGAATGGTGTCTGTAAGAATCCCCCAATCCACGGCCCGATTCTTTCTTGCTATGTTAGGGACGTTGGGCCCTAAAAGATTCGCATGAAAATTGCGAAAATGATTCAGGAATTCGGAGACTATCATCTATTTGGATTTACACCATAGTGAAAATAGATGGCTCAACCCCCAAAAGGTGGATTAGGATACGGGGCCATGATAAACCAATACATGGGAGTGGCTAGCCATCTACTTTCCAGGTGGTATAGATAGAATGACCACCCAAAACCGATCCTCAAACATGATCCTCAAAGTTTTTCACGTCCCTTTGAAGGATTTCCAAGCACCCCTTCTTCGAACTCGCCATATGTCGGTTGTTCATGATTTTTTGGCTACATCGAGAAACTCCAAACAAAAAATCCGGGGAGGCAACTCCATGCCCTCCAAGCTATGCAAATCTATGCCCCAACTCCCCGAGAAGTGATGCCATCGTGTAAGATTCTTTCACTTACACCCCCGGAAGATTAACATGGTTCACCGGACAAGACACCCCATCTTTCAGAGGAAAATCATCTGAACCAAACCATCATTTTCAGGTTCAAGCTGTTAATCTTCGGGGGTGTATTCATCATTACACCCCAGAAATTGAACATAGATACCCATAGAGAAGCCCAGCAAAGTAGACCCCTGAGATTCCCCATGAAGTATCCCCATTTGATAGGGCTGTATTCATACTGCTTAGGTGAGGATTCCTCCATTGTTGGGTACCTGAACTTGTTGGCGAATATCCTTAGATTCCCATTTACATGTTCGATTTCTGGAAAAAGTTTGCAAAATGCTGATTTACCATGGTAAAACGTTTAAGAAAAAGCAAAGAACTCCAAGGATTTGGGTGAATACACCAACCAAACCACAAAAAAAAACAGCCACTTGCCTTCTGTCGAAGGATCCTAAGGATGTTAGGATTGATGCCAATCACCTTAAACAAAACCAACTCCGAGACGCATTCACCATACCCTCCTGCCGGGTAGTGCCATCAGCCTCTCCTAAGTGATCCCCAAGTTGTCACCACTGCTTGCAGTGGAGGGGTAGCCCATCCCTGGTGATGGAGGGGTTGCAACCTACCATGAAACGGCCATTTGGGAGGGTTTAGGGGACGTACTAACCCTAGATTATTAATCACTTCCAAGGGGTAACAACGCTATCAATATGATTAAGCCATGATTATTATTTATAAAAACCCGTGAAAAACCATTTCTAATGGCCATTTGGAAGTGGAACAACCCCACAAAGCCAGGTCTATGCTTACAAGTCCTGTCATGATCCTCCTTGGGTGTGGGCAAATGTGATCTCCAACTATTGGCACAAGTTGGTGATGGAATGATTTCACATTCAGCGGAGTGAGTTTTTCAACAGAGCGAGAAAAAGGTTGTTATCCTCCCTTACTATCCAAGGTGCGCCTCTACTGGTCAATAAGTACGGTATAACTCCACTGCTGCGGGTTACAACCCCAGTTGTTTTTGAGGCCATTTAAAGGGCTATTATACGACTCCATTTAGAACTAGTAGGGGCCCACCTTGTAGCACATGAAACCCTGGTGGTTGGAAGACTAGTTTTGGGGTTCGGCCTATTTTCACGTGCAAGCTGTTCATTTTTCCCGAGTGCATCCTTTTCTAGGGGGGATGGCTGCCTTAAGAAAGAAATCTGTAACAAAAATTCAGAGGGGTTGGTGACCCTCCAACGATCTTGAATGACCTGGCTCTGAATGATGATACAATTTCTACCCTGTGATTTGGAAGATTCTGGGGCTCTTTAGCTCCCCAATCAGTAGGGAAATACATCACCCCTAGCTCCTTAGCTCCTCCAATATCACAGCCTAGTCAATAGATTCGAGTATCCCCTTTTGTGTCCCCATCCAAAAGGCTAAGTGCCCGATATCAAATGTCTATGGGTTTGGCTGGTCAACGAAAACCCCCCCAAAAGTAGTACCCCCTCAGAAAGAAGGGTTGAATAGCCAGCCTTGTTATATACCCTCCAGGGGATTAACATATCCCACCTGGGGAAAAGGAAAATCATCTTCAAAATGCCAAAATTTGGGGGATATGTTAGTTCCCTGGAGGGTAATAAACCCTGATCATAAGGCCTTATGTCTTGGGGGGGTTACAGAAAAAAGCAGGGGGGGGGGGGGAGGTCGACAACATCCTGATGATGAGATTCTTTGGCAGCCTGAGTCTGGAAACCTCCAAAATTAGTTCATGATCATTTTATCATTATTATTTTGGGATGTCATGTTTTATCTGTGTTTTATCAATATCGTGGTTTTATCATTTGGGGGTATCATGTTTTATCTGTTGGTTGTTTATCAATATCGTTTTTTTATCGTTTGGGGTTGTCATTTTTTATCAGTTTGTTTGAGTCGAATATAAATACGTACCTTCTTGATTGTCTAGGTATCTATTCTGCCGGAATTCATGATATCATCTGCCGCAAACAAACAAACAAACAAACAAACAAACAAACAAACAAACAAACAAACCAAAACAAAACAAAACAAAAGAAAACAAAACAAAAAAAACATTTGAAACAAAAACACATAATGTTGAGTCGCTAAGACCAGAAGGCCTGGCTTGCAGTCACAAACAATTGGATCATTCCCCCAAGCATCGGGGCTAAATAAAAAAACATATTTAATACCACGACCTAGTCATGGTTGATTATAACCCCTATATATATATATAACTGGGTAGTTTTTCATCCCTTACATACCTTAGTTTTTATTTCTGTTTGTTTCCAAAAATACTCTGTAAGTCAAGTCGACCATTAAAAAGAACAGTCCGTGGTTGAGAATAAAAAATCACTGCTAAAAATCACACTCAATGGCCTCCAAGGACCCCGAGGGATGTTTTGAATGGACAATCTCGATCTTTACTCCTCATAACTACCCTGAAAAAATCCAATGGATCTTCAATTTCTTTTCCATTGCTAGATCTACATTCCATGTCTACATCTACACCACCGAAAACTAACATGACAATGGAAATACAAAGATTTGAAGATGTATCTCCTAATAAAAAGTGGTGTTTTGTCCATTGTCATGTTAATTTTCGGGTGGAGGGTGGGGGTACAGTACCCCAACATTCTTGCTTCACCAAGCATCGGTTGAAGGCTGGCGCCTGTTCCTGGCGAAGAAATCCACAAGACACACTGGAAATCAGGGAGAAAAATAAAGGGGATGAGTTAGACTTACCCATAACATCCATGTATGGTATATTTACCTATATTTGGTTATTTTTTATGGTAAATAGATTAATCATACCATACATGGATCCTAGGGGTTAGAGTGAATAGGAATTTCGACGTCCTGATGGAAGACACTTTGTGAGTCTTTATTACATACTGCAATTTCTACCGAAAATATCTCATGTTCCAAGGGGAAAAATTATTTTTTATTTTTTTTAAATATGGATGTGTGCGGTCTTTTTTTCCGCAGTGAACCATGTTGGGGTCCCAATTCCGGTGGGAAGCTTGATCTCGAATAAATCGATCGTTAACTTCCAGGTTTCTTCCAGGGGCCCTTTATGGAATCCGATGGCAGGATGGCAGACGACTCAGGTCACGACGTAATATCTCGGGTTTCGGGGGGGTTGGGTTTTTGAGCGTAACCACATGTCATCGTTTCCGGGGAGGTCCGTTTTTTTTTGAATCCCCGGGGTTTCGTGATGTGCGTTCGTTGTCAAAGATGACAACGAAGGTGTCCATCTCAAGTCATGGCCACTGGAAGCCATGATGTATCCGAAGCATCCACCAGAACCGTTTTGAAAAGTGAGGGATCTCAACTGCTTGGACTCGGACCGTTATGAAAGGATTGGGATTGGGAAGGTTAAAACTCTGCATCTTTGGTGTGTAAAATCATTCATGCAAGGTTGACATGAACAGCTATAAGCCCCTCAAAAGAGTCTTTGGTCACTGCCTCTGCTTTTTCTGTTCTCGCACCTGTGCCAACTAAGCAGCTGTAAGCGAGCGTAACTATACCATGGCCTAGCGTTCTCTTCAACACATCAGCCGCATCTCCCCTATTGCTAAGGTGCGAAGCATCCCAGGCAACACGACATTGGACTCTGCCAATCTTTTACCAATGATGCTACTGAGAAAAGTCAAACTTTCAAGGCCTTCTGGCCATGTCACCTTCTCCAGGTTCTGATTGAAATCTCCTCCAAAGTTCAAACTTTGCAGGCCTGCTGGCCATGTCACGTTGTCAAGGCTCTGATTGAAGAAAAGGCCAAAAGTCAAATTTTGAAGGGCTGGTGGCCACGTCGCTTTATCAAGGCTCTGGTTGAAGTTGCGTCCGAAAGTCAAGCTTTGAAGGCCTGCTGGCCATGTCACGTTGTCCAGGCTCTGATTGAAATCTTCACCAAAAGTCAAACTTTGAAGGCCTGCTGGCCATGTCACGCTGTCCAGGCTCTGATTGAAATCTCCACCAAGAGTCAAACTTTGAAGGCCTGCTGGCCATGTCACGCTGTCCAGGCTCTGATTGAAATCTCCTCCAAAAGTCAAACTTTGAAGGCCTGCTGGCCATGTCACGTGGTCAAGGCTCTGATTGAAGAAAAGGCCAAAAGTCAAATTTTGAAGGGCTGCTGGCCACATCGCTTTGTCAAGGCTCTGGTTGAAGTTGCGTCCGAAAGTCAAGCTTTGAAGGCCTGCTGGCCATGTCACGTTGTCCAGGCTCTGATTGAAGTGCCAACCAAAGGTCAAACATTCAAGGCCTTCTGGCCATGTCAGGTTTTCCAGGTTCTGATTGAATTTCCCACCAAGAGTCACACTTTGAAGGCCTGCTGGCCATCTCACCTTCTCCAGGTTCTGATCAAAAGCAAAACCGAAAGTCAAACTTTGAAGGCCAGCTGGCCATGTCACATTGTGCAGGTTCTGATTGAAATTCTCACCAAAAGTCAAGCTCTGAAGGCCTGCTGGCCATATCACATTGTCAAGGCTCTGATTGAAATGTCCCCTAAAAGTCAAACTTTGAAGGCCTGCTGGCCATGTCACGCTGTCCAGGCTCTGAATGAAGAACCAACCAAAAGTCAAACTTTGAAGACCTGCCGGCCACCTCACTTTGTCCAGGCTCTGATTGAACCCTGCTCCAAAAGTCAAACTTTGAAGGCCTGCTGGCAATGTCACCTTCTCCAGGTTCTGATTGAAATTCTCACCAAAAGTCAAACATTGAAGGCCTGCTGGCCACGTCATATTGTCCAGGCTCTGATTGAAATTCTGACCAAAAGTCAACCTTTGAAGGCCTGCTGGCAATGTCACCTTCTCCAGGTTCTGATTGAAATTCTCACCAAAAGTCAAAGATTGAAGGCCTGCTGGCCATGTCACGTTGTCCAGGCTCTGATTGAAATTCACGCCAAAAGACACACTTTGAAGGCCTGGTGGTAATCTCACATGATCAAGTGCCTGATTAAAACCAGCTGCAAATGTCAAGGTGCGAAGGCTCTTTGGCAAATTGTGCCGGAAGGTACAAGTTGCTGTTTTAACCCCTGTCATTTCTGTAATTCCGTTCAATGAGAACTCTTCATCCTCAACGTTGCGTCCGCGGGCAAAACGCAGGGCAGCCAGCAAATTGACGGGCACGTAGGTAGCCGACACCTGTTCCCGTTCACTCCGAAATCCTTGTTGTTGCAAAGCGTCATGCAGCACAAGCTTTGCAGTATTGTGGGACAACACCAGCTGGCGACCTGGTTTGACTGGAAGTTCATCCAAAATCAACTTCCACAACTCCCGACCAAGCATGGAGCCTGCAACATTCAATGTCAACATGCATTCTCCACTGATGCTGAGCACCTCGATCTCTATAAGTCTTTCTCCCACGCCAGTGGCACTACTATGAATGCCATCAATGCGGCGGCGCTTGCTAGGCACTGCCATGACTTGGTATTTCAAGTTTACACCCAAAGAAAACACGCAATTGGGTTCTCTGTTTTCACTATGTGCTGCATTCAAACATCGTACATGTCTAAAAACATGTGTACATATACACATCTAATTTCATCTTTCATAGTCTTATCCATTGAATACCCATTTAATCTGCCTCTCATGTAGCTGTATATGTAATTCATACGTATAACCCGCCAGTTTTGAAGGCGTCATATCTTCCATATATATATATATATATGTTGCCCGATGTTGTGTCCGATGAATTTGACGGAGAGGAGTTTATTCGTCAAACAAAAAACGGCATGGGGAATTCACTGAAAAAAGTTAACACCGAAGGTGGCGATGATTTTCTGCTGTAAACGATTTCTGTTGGCCGTGGACGAGTTCGGGGAACGTTCTCATCTGTTAGATGAAAGACCAACAAAAAAGCGTTACAGCACATGAACACATGATCGTCCAGGACATCCAATTACTTGTGGATGTCAAGATGTGTTGCACCGGATTTCCCCAACTGGAGATTCTATATATATATATATATTATGTATTCTAAATATTCTAAAATCATATCTATATCTATAAATTATCTATATCTATATATGTACATCTTTTTCTTTCACTGAAAACTCCCCACGTTCCCAAGCGGACATAATCCCAAAAAGAGAAAATATGTTACACCCCGGAAGATTAACATGGAAGAAAATGATGGTTTGGAAGATGATGTTCCTTTTCCGGGGGGCGCATTCTCAGGTTCCATATTAATGTTCCGGGGTGTACTTGGAGGATCATCCCATTTAGTAGATGGTTAATAACCATGGTTAGTAACTCCCCTAAGTAGGGTTATTCCCTTTCCAAATGGGCTAAATGGCCTATAAATGGGGCTTACCAACCAGTTACTAACTGGGATGATCCTCCAAGTACACCCCTCTTTCTTTTTCGGGGTGATCCGCGTTGAACAGTTTTTTCTCACTCACCTTTCAGGTGTCTATCAATTTCTTGCGCCGAGAATGGATTCCTTGACGACGTGTCATCCTCGATAAAAAAATGGTGGTTTTCCATCCCACATGGCAGGATGTCCCGTTGGGTTTGTTAGGATCAGTGGGTTAGGATCACATAAGTGGGTGAAATAACCCCAATATATATATATAATATATATATACTTACTATTTATAGGGCTCTAAATTCTAAACCATGTATCCTAACCATTGATCCTAACTTCCCGGGACATCCAAGCAAGTGTCATCCTCCCGGGTTTTTCCTCGGTGTGGCTGTTTGTTTGTCAACTGACCCATCTCAAAATGGAGAGGGGAAAAAAAATTATGCAAAGGACAAACAAGATTAGCCTCCAGGAATCAAAGAACCCAAGAAAAAGTGATGAATCTCAACTGCTTGGACCCAAAAAAGCAATTGGGAAGGTTAAAAATCTGCATCTTTGGTGTGTAAAATCATTCATACAAGGTTGACATGAACAGCTATAAGCCTCTCAAAAGAGTCTTTGGTCACTGCCCGCGCTTTTTCTGTTTTCGCACCTGTGCCAACTAAACAGCTCTAAGCGAGCGTAACTATACCATGGCCCAGCGTTCTCTTCAACACATCAGCCGCATCTCTCCTATCACCAAGGTGTGAAGCGTCCTAGGCAACACGACATTGGACTCCACCAATCTTTTCCCAATGCTACTGCCAAAAGTCAAACTTTGAAGGCCTTCTGGCCATGTCACCTTCTCCAGGTTCTGATTGAAATTCTTACCAAAAGTCAAATTCTGAAGGCCTGCTGGCCATGTCACATTGTCCAGCTTCTGATTGAATTGCCAACCAAAAGTTAGACTTTGAAGGCCTGCTGGCCATGTCACATTGTCCAGCTTCTGATTGAAATTCTCACCAAGAGTCAAACACTGAAGGCCTGCTGGCCACGTCACGTTGTCCAGGCTCTGATTGAAATTCACGCCAAAAAACACACTTTGAAGGCCTGCTGGCCATGTGACGTTGTCCAGCCTCTGATTGAATTGTTTTCCAAAAGTCAGGCTTTGAAGGCCTGCTGGCCATGTGACGTTGTCCAGCCTCTGATTGAATTGTTTTCCAAAAGTCAGGCTTTGAAGGCCTGCTGGCCATGTGACGTTGTCCAGCCTCTGATCGAACCTTTCTCCAAAAGTCAAGCTCTGAAGGCCTGCTGGCCATGTCACATTGTCCAGGCTCTGATTGAAATGATTGAAACGTCCTTCAAAAGTCAAACTGTGAAGGCCTGCTGGCCACCTCACGTTGTCCAGGCTCTGATTGAAATGCGTTCCGAATTTCAAACTTTGAATGCCTGCTGACCATGTCACGTTGTCCAGGCTCTGATTGAAATTCTGACCAAAATTCAAACATTGAAGGCCTGCTGGCCATGTCACCTTCTCCAGGCTCCGATTGAAGTGTCCTTCAAAAGTCAATTTTTGAAGGCCTGCTGGCCATATCACATTGTCCAGGCTCTGATTGAAGAACCAACCCAAAGTCAAACTTCGAAGGCCTGCTGGCCATTTCAAGTTGTCCAGGCTCTGAATGAAGAACCCACCACAAGTCAAACTGTGAAGGCCAGATGGCCATGTCACATTGTCCAAGTTCTGATTGAAGAACTCACCAAAAGTCAAACATTGAAGGCCGGCTGGCCATGTCACCTTCTCCAGGTTCTGATTAAAAGTCTTACCAAAAGTCAAAGTCTGAAGGCCTCCTGGCCATGTCACATTGTCCAGGTTCTGATTGAAGTGCCAACCAAAAGTCAAACTTCGAAGGCCTGCTGGCCATGTCATGTTGTCGAGGCTCTGATTGAAGAAATACCCAAAAGTCAAAGTCTGAAGGCCTCCTGGCCATGTCACATTGTCCAGGTTCTGATTGAAGTGCCAACCAAAAGTCAAACTTCGAAGGCCTGCTGGCCATGTCATGTTGTCGAGGCTCTGATTGAAGAAATACCCAAAAGTGATGCTTTGAAGTCCTGCTGGCCATGTCACATTCTCCAGGTTCTGATTGAAATTCTCACCAAGAGTCAAACACTGAAGGCCTGCTGGCCACGTCACATTGTCCAGGCTCTGATTGAATTCTTGACCAAAAGTCACATTTTGAAGGCCTGGTGGTAATCTCACATGATGAAGTGCCTGATTAAAACCAGGTGCAAATGTCAAGGTTCGAAGGCTCTCGGGCAAATTGCTCAGCAAGGCAGGATTTTCGTCACTAACCCCTGTCATTTCTGCAATCCCGTTCAATGAGAACTCTTCATCCTCAACGTTGCGTCCGCGGGCAAAACGCAGGGCAGCCAGCAAATTGACGGGCACGTAGGTAGCCGACACCTGTTCCCGTTCACTCCGAAATCCTTGTTGTTGCAAAGCGTCATGCAGCACAA
Organism: Breviolum minutum Mf 1.05b.01; assembly: GCA_000507305.1. Lineage (NCBI taxonomy): Eukaryota > Dinophyceae > Suessiales > Symbiodiniaceae > Breviolum > Breviolum minutum. The sequence goes on from DF240152.1 coordinate 133,624, forward strand.
GCTTTGCAGTATTGTGGGACAACACCAGCTGGCGACCTGGTTTGACTGGAAGTTCATCCAAAATCAACTTCCACAACTCCCGACCAAGCATGGAGCCTGCAACATTCAATGTCAACATGCATTCTCCACTGATGCTGAGCACCTCGATCTCTATAAGTCTTTCTCCCACGCCAGTGGCACTACTATGAATGCCATCAATGCGGCGGCGCTTGCTTTGCCCCATAGGCACTGCCAGCTCAACTGTGTTTTGGCAGGGCGGCCTGTGCGTTTGCGTTTCTACGGGCTCTTTGCATTTTTGGACTTAACCGCTTTTCGGCGGGGCGGTCTGATGCACTGAGGGCGTGGGTGCGTCATAGACACGCAGGTGACTCTACAGGCTCTTTGCATTTGTGGACTTAAAGTCAAAGGGATGGGATTTCACCATGGTGAAACACCCAGGGTTTCCACCCCACGATTTTGGTACCTGAGATTTTTTCCACCCACCCACTACCCGCATCCATCAAACCCACCTACCCGAGCCCTCCTGCCTTGCCACTCTGGTACAACAAGGCGCTGCTGGCCCTCGGATCTCCCATCAAATGATCTGCACCTTAGATAAACGCACTGGAAGTGGAAAAGTTTAAATCTTCCAAGCGAAGCTGAGAAAATCCAATTTGCCATTCTTTAAAAAAAATCCTCGTAACTTTTTTGGCCAATTGTCATGTTTCTATTAGATATTGTTTTGGCCACAACTGAAAAACCAAATGCTCGATAGTTCTCGAGATTTGGATCGGGTGTGTTTTCAAAAGTGGACATGTTTGCCTGGCAATTCTGCTGGCGACCAACGAGGGGGAATAAAAAGGTGTTTCCGGCTTGAGCCCGGGACATCCAAGTAAGCAGTTGGCAACTGCCAACCCACCAGTGACATTCCATTCTGCTAGTTGGTTAAACACGGCGGGATCCTGAACGAATGGCTTATTTATTCGAATACCCAGTAATTGGGTTCACCAAAAGCTTCAGGTACCAAAAAATGGAAGGATTCTGTACCTTATAACGCTGAGGGTTCCCTTACATAAGCTGTAGTATCCATACAATGTACATATTTGAGTACCCTCCATTTTAGGTACCTAAAATGTTTGATGATGGCTAGTTACTACATCCCCTACATCCACTAGATAACCAGCGTTATTTTGCTAAGTTGGTTCGGGTAGGTGCCCGGTGGGGACCCCCACAGCAATCGCAGGAGATCACCATGTCCGCCAAGTTCAGTTCCTTCAAAACCGACAGAAAAATCAGTCGAATCTGAAGGGCTTCGGGTTAATTGGTTAGTGCTCGACCGCCAAACCGATTGCTCATTGACCCATGGGAATTTACGGTATACCCCCCCCAAAGCTACTGTACCCCCCAGCGAATAAGGCCTTATGAACTAGGCTATTCACCACCCTTTCCCCTGTAACAAGACCTTAAGAAGGCCTTAGATATTTCTTGGGGGTGGCTTTGGGGGGGTACCTTACATTCCCATGACATGTGCTCATCATTTCTTCATTCATCACGATACGCACAGCCAGATTCCCAGTACCAAACCCCCAAAAACAAAAGGCTACAACTCCTCAACAAAACAAGTCCTCCATAGCAATTCCATCCCTCCCAACCAACCCCCAACCAACCCCCAAACCACGCCTTCCCACAGAAATGATCTAAGAGCCCATGCCTCAAAACGATTCGGTTTTTTTCGGGTGGTTCGGCTGATGCCAAAACGTTTCCCAAAGCTTCAACCCTTCGGTTTGGAGATCCAAGTCGACCCATCAAATGATCCAAATCGACTTGGGAAAAGATTGTCAGTCTACCTGGAAAACCTAGGAAAGTACCATTTTTTTAGGTAACCGTGGCTGGTTTTAGGGGAAAAGTTGACGGAAATTAACAGCAACTGGTTTTCCAGGTAGTAGGGATTTATTTCATCCACAGGGTCCAGGGTAGACTATGTTTTTAATGGTCTGTTTTTTTTTGGACTTCCAGGGAACATATGATATGTTTTTTGGCCGGAATTAGATTTTGGCCCCCACAAAAATTGCAGATAGTCAATGGATTTCACTGGGGTTATATATGTAGCCCCCTATAAGTGGAGATATTTTTCCCTCCTCATAAGCGGTTTTGGGACCAGCTTGTACTTGGGATAGACTAGACTGGAATTTTTGGCACGGGTAGAAAAACACCAGGAATTGGCATCCAAAACGTCTTTATCCAACCAGACTTTTCGGCTCCCCATTACTGGGAGAACCCAACCCAAACCCCGGGTAAGACGAAAAAAAACACGTGGAACACTCACTGGTTCTTCGCCACGGCGCTTGGAGCGACGAGCTTTGGAAATGCGCATCCACTTCTTCCTCTCCCAAAACCATCCTGGACGTTTTTTCGGAGCTGAAAAAATTGGTGACAGCAGCTGTGAATCGAATTTACCCCCCCCCCCCAGCAGGTCACGAGGGTGTTTTTTTTCTCCGACGTCTTATTTTTTGTTACACTTTACACTCTGGTTTTTGTTATAAAGTTTTATACGCCAAACCTAAATTTAACGAACTGATTGCAAAAAATCATGGCTTTGACGAGCATTGGAAAAATCATTTGATAGGTATTCATTCGTCAAATTTCCAGGGCCGGAAAACAATCCATCGACTTTGTAGCTCAAAATCTGGAACGAAAACTTTTGGAGGATCATCCAATTTAGTACCTGAAGGTCAAAATAGATGGCATGCCGATACCAAAAGGTAGGTGAATAAAGGGTCCAAAAATAAAGCAATATGTAGGGACGGTTAGTCATCTATTTTTGAAGTACGTAGTAAATAAGCGGTTTTTCTGGTCCCATGGTTAGAAAATTCCCCTAAGTAGGACTAGTCTGGTTTTGTGGATGGGTTGTAACCCCCTTAACCAAACCACTTATATACTAAGGGCCCATCCTCCAAGTACTGAGTGGAGACTTGAACTAACCAACCAAAACCAGCCAACCAACCAACCAAAAAAAATCCCATGGTTAAAGGGGCCAGCGTTCCACCAAGTTGGACACTCAGAGTCGGTCAGAGCCACCGAAATCTAACCAACTTCATCCGATACCTTGGAACACCGACACCAATTTCACTGCACCTTCAATTTGGTCGAAGATCGTTTCTCTCTCGGAAGTGATATCCTCCCGTATCTCTGGCACCACCTCCTGTCAAGTTGCTGAGAAACTTCAGTGAACACAACAAAAGAACAACCTACAGTGTCAGCCCAAAAACCAGTCGTAAGTATTGGCCCATAATTAACTCCACTTATTGGGGTGAGAAAGCCCCAGTTACCCTTTTGTCATGCCATTTTATAGGGTTTATAATTCCATTTGAGCAAAAATGGAATTGGAAAAAAAATGGACACCCCAGTACCGCTTTTGGTAAAAGTCTGGATGTGGCCCCGAAGGAAACCCCCGAAGATTCGGCGTCGCAGCCTCCGACTTCGCAGGCTCTGACTCCACGTAGTTTTCTAGAGGAACCTCTGCCAAGGCCATGGCCAAAGCCATGGCTAAGAGGCCTCAAGGGGTTGGGTAGAGAAGAAGATCCCCCCCAACCAGGGTTTACCTTCCTGGAAACTAACATATCCCCTTTCCCAAGGTGCTTGGTGCTTGATGCTTTTCCTTTTCCAAAAAAAAAACATTATAAGTTTCCTGGATGGGTACTTACTTCCAAAAGATTTACCAAGTCCATGTTTTGTAGCTGATGGATGTTCCACCCTTGCTGAACTTGGATTTGCATGTGAACTCGATGCCTAGAAAAAGTTCCAAAAATATTATCCCAAACACCCAAAAAAACAAATTCAAGTGAAAAGATGATGACCTCTGTTTTTTCTTTCCATACAAATGGCGTTCACCCATCACGAGTTAGTAACGTGCAGTTATCGGAGTGATCAAACCTCCTGGCAACCAACATGATTTGGAATTTATAAGTTGCCATCTGTGATTTTGAGCTACACATCCCTGGTGATTCAATCCGTGACCTTTTTGGGATGGTGAAAACGTGACCCTTTAAAGGGGTTGTTGGTGACCTCCAAATAGGGGATGAAGTTTGGTCACGGCTTGAATCACCTGGCTCTTATTTTTTTGGAACTTTTCCCGTCGGCATCAAACAAACAAACAAATCTAGGCTGGTGTTTTGAAAGATTACCGATGACCCTGAAACTAACAGCAAATGTGCCCCTGAAAATAGGCCAAAACCCAAAAAGGGAAACGATCGTATTCCAACCATCCATTTTCAGGTGCGAACTGTTAGTTTTGGGAGGGTACCCAGTTCATTTGCATATTAAAAAAATATCAAACAAATATGTATATATATATATATGTCATATCAGCTCCAAATCCTCCACAAACACGGATGGATGGATACTGAAACATGGTGGGCAAATGGGGTTTTCCCCGGAATTTTTTTCTCCGGCAAATTCCCTCCCAAAACCCCCTTGGCAGCCAAGATGCGCGGTGCCAGCCGCATGATCTTCGGATTTTTCCACCGCAAAAAAAAGACTCGTCACCAAGTTTTTGGCAAAAGAAACGGACAGGTTATTTACACGACCTTGAGCCCAAACAAAACGAGATTCTCAATCAAGATCAGAATTCATGATGATCTTGCGGTGATGTTTTTGCTGTTTTGTGGGATGTGCGCAATTGGAGGTGTTATTGGCTAAAAGGTCTTCTAAAATGCTTTGATAATTGATGATTGATGATGACAAAAGGATTATCGATGAGGACTAACAGATGATTGATGATGCCTACTAGATGATGGACAAAATGACAGATGGATGATTGCCAAAAGGACTGATGATGGCAACGACTGTCTGGAAATCACTCCAAATCAATCAACAAATCAACAAATCCTCAAATTCCAACCAGAATCACATATGACCTACAAACTGCCGCCGGAAAAAAGTCAAGTCACCAATTACCTTTTGGTTTTTTGGCCCAAAAAAAACACCACGTTTCCATTTCCGGGTGAAGTATATATATAATCCTATAGGTTACCCCATTTGGTGTGATTTTTATCCATTTTTTAAGGGGCCCCAAATAACCATCACTCCAAGAAACCCTCCAAAATCAATTTCACCGCCTTCAGTCGCACTTCACGCGGACCCGGAGGTGCGACCGTCACCTCCTGAGCGGAAAATTCACGGGACCTCGACCTGGTCAACCTTTAAATGGGAACCACGGTGATCCCTACCAGGTGGGCCCCGAACCGATCGTTATAAATGGAGTGAAATAACCTCTATAAATGGCCGAAAATAAATGGCTAACTGGAGTTATTTCACCCTACTTTATAGGAGGTATAACCCCATTTATAACTGCATCCGGGGCCCACCTTGTAATCTTCCTTATGGTTTTCTATCATTTTCCAAAGGCAAACCCTCAACTGCTACATAAAAATGGTTGGTTTTTTGCAGTACCCGGATCCAACAGTCGGAGAAAAAAAAACAAATCTTCCAAGGAATTGCAAGGTCAGGATGAATTTGATGCAACCGAACAAAGACTTTACATCACAACCTGATGATGGGAATACAACCTGGTATACAACGGGGCTTACATGCACCTAATACCACCTAATAAATCAACAGGATAAAGCCTGGCGATGAACGTAGGAGGGATACCTGTGGCGATGGTCTCTCTCTGCTGCGTTTCTTTGGTTGAAAAAATCCGTTCGATGGCGAGTTTTTCACCATTGCACCCCCCGGAAAAAACACCGCCTCCACTCGGATGTCATTCACGCCCCGCGCCACGGCGGCCTGAAGTTTGGCCAATGAGGCCCTTCCCCGTGGAAAAACCCAGGCCCTTTCTTGAGGCTTCAAGAAGATGCGAATCTAAAGTAAAATCTCATCATATCATTTTCGTTTCCTCATCCCGAAGACTTCGTGTGAAAATATGAAAATACACATATTTTTGTAATATATATACACATGAAAATCCCATGAAAAATAAAGGTTTTGGCCACAAAAAAACACGTTATCTACACCTCTAAAAATGTAGGTTTGGGGGGGCCTATGGTGTATATATCTAAACCCATCTCCGCTCAACCACCAGGTCAATATGGTAAAACTGCAAGGTCCTCAGATTCATAACATCTCCAACAGTCTCAAACCCTTCAATTCAACCTTCCCTTAGGTGTTCGTCGAACTTCGCAACTGAAAAGAAAACTGGCGATGATTTCAGGCCTAGTATGAATGAAGTCCTAGCTGGCTGCAGACATACACCCTTGAAAACTAACATGTCCCCGAAACAGTGACTATTTCAGTAGGGAATACATCTTCCAACCATTGGTTTTCAGGGGACATGTTAGGTTTCAGGGGAGTACATGGAGTAACCCAAATAACATCATCCCGCCTTGCACGTAATGGGCTGACCCGCTGCAAAGTGGCGGGCAAAGGAAGCCGGCGCCTTCGCAAAGAAGTGGCGCAAAGCCTGCGAAACGAACGTCCACAGCAAACCCGTGGAAGTGGTGGAGGATCATCCCATAATTAGGGGAGAGTTTTACCCTACCACGAGCCCCCCAAAAACTACATGTTTAGAGGTTTTTATGGTAAATAACTTGGTTTTGAGGTGGCCAACACCTTGATTTTTCATGGTTTTGGGGGCTCATGGTATAAAATACCCACTATTTAAGGTGTATATGGGGTTGATTGTTAAGGGTTACTTGGAAAAATCATCCCAGGCTTAGTAAGTATGGTTTGGATTCCAACCCTGTCTATAAGCCATGAAGTTAGGCCGTTTGGAAGGGGTTTGACAACCCGATCCTGGGACTTTTTAAGTATTGTTATGAACCACTTACTAACTGGGATGATCCTTCAAGCAGGGTCGACACAAGGTGTAGCCTTGTGGGTGCACCCTTCGTGGTGGTTGGGCCAGGTTAAGATTTGTATATGATGATCATAACCCACCACCCCTCAAAAAGCAAGGAGGGATGACTATAAGCTATGATGAGGTGTTTTTTTGAGGTGTGGATTTGTCTTGAGAAACGAATCCCCTCTCAAAAAGAATCAATTCCAACTTCAAAAACACAGCCCCCCACAACAAAGGAATCTAAGCCGTTGCCCCTGTTTTTTCAAACCAAAAAAATCTATCAGAACCCCGGCAAACTCCTTACACACAGCTATCAACATTGAAAAGTGATGAAAAGGGAGAGCTTTGGTACGTTGAGCATGCTTCCTTTTGGAAGGTTCAAAAAACCATGGTTTGTCTAGGTTTTCTCGGCTTTTTCCAACATTGTGCCTAGCCACCTAACTGCCTAGCCATATTCAAGATCCTCTGGTCGATTTTCTAGTTTCGATGCTTGGCTTTTTTCCATCCGCTTTCAAAGTAAAATATGCAATGATACGTCAAATGCGCCACGCGTTTTCCGTCAGATGTTCCACAAAATCGTTACAGTCTCAAGTCTCAACCGGGAGATTTACATCTTGGTTCACCTGAAAA
>DF240153.1:0-108537 GCA_000507305.1 Breviolum minutum Mf 1.05b.01
TTTATTCGAAAGAGTTCTGTGTTTTTGATTTGTAATCTACAGTATCAATCAATTGGCACTGTATTCAGCATGATTAAGGGATGCAGGATGTTATTTTTGATTCTCGTTTTTTGTCCTGAAGAGTTATTTTTTCATTACAATCAGCCCCAAGCAAAAAATTTCAAAAAAAAAGCTAAAAAGCCCACTAAGCAAAGCTAAGTAATGTGTGGAGCAGCCAGCGCATCCGACAAACGGCAAAAACATGCAAAAACAAAACCGACACACCCCCTGGCAAGATTTCGCTGTGATTTCCCAGGCTTAAAACTTTACGTGAAAGTGGTAGGGTTTCGCTCTGCGACATTATTCCGTCGAAAATGCTCACCGCCGCCAACGACCGAATGCTTGTCGCTATACGAACTACAAGATAACAATGGACCGCTTGCTCAAGACCATTCCGTTCGGACCCCCTGCATGCCATGCGTAGGCAACTTGGAAGGGTTCCGTTCCATGCAAAATGGCCCGTTGAGGCAAACGCGTACCAATGTCGGCGATAAATGTGGATCACAGCGATTGAAACCGGACAACACCACGACAATCCAACACCACGACAATACAACCACTAGAATGGCAAGGACGGTACTCTTACCAATACATATACCAAATTTGGTCCACATTTCTGCTCCACAAACGAATGGTGTTAACCAAGAGGTCTTTTTCACCTTACCAGACACCAATCAACGCCATCGTTTTTTTGGCACGCCGCCATCATTAGCAAGGATCGCATGCTAGGAGAAACGCAATCGTCCACTTCGTTCCTCCACCATCCACACATGTTCATGACCAAAAACAGTAAAACGACGACATGAGCGAAGGATGCCACAAACGACCTTTGACAGAGTGCCAAAACGAAACAAAGCACTACCCAAAAATACACATGCGCGGTGGGCCAATTATTGGTGCGCATTCCAAATACATTTTTGATCATTTTTGTTCCAGTGTGGGCGCCAGTGTGACGAACGATGCCCTCCAAATGCGTTAGCTGCTTGAGTTTGAAACATGACATAACACCAACTGATCAACTTTAATGATGCTGTACCTCATTTCGAATTTTTCCCACCCGTGGCCATCACAACTTTCAGACGCTTACCCACTTGCAATTGCAACCCAAAGGTTTCTTGTTTCCAAGTCTGAAGCTTGTAGGCCAACACTTTTTCTTCCTTCCTGTAATAAGCGTTGACGAATCGCAACGATGCCCCCCTCACTTCGAGTAAAAGGACGACGTTCGACATTATCGTGACTTCGAAACAGCGCTAACGACAAACGGCGCAAACAACACGACTAGCAAAGATCTACACAGTTGATTCGTGGCGCGCTTTCTTACTGATTGTGGATGCATGTAGGTGAAGGTTTTGCCGCCGTTCGATTACAACGCAGGGTTTCCACGAACGACGTCGACGTAGTGACGATTTTGTTGGGCATCCTGTGTGTGTGTGTGTGTGCGCCTGTCTTCTCATGTTTGTGTAACAAGTATCGGTCTGTACATGGCTGGGCTTCTTGTTTTGGCATGTCTACTTATCCACTTTAAATTTAGATGTCTAACAACCACGCCCACATGACAAAACATATTTTAAACCTTCGTGAATTATTGGGCCGCCCTGCCCCCCCCCCCTCCTTTGCGGCCAGAGTTCGGATCCATACTTTTCAGCGCATGCTTGCAGATGATCCGCATCCGCAGGGCAAAGTGCCATGTTGATCAAAAATCGAGGTAGATATGAAATCTATTGTAGACTAGTCATACAGAACTCGACTATCTCTGACTGATTCATTGGCGATTTTCTGGAACATCATGGCTAAAAAGGGATGCTTAGGTCCTCAATGGTCCTCATAAGGGTCCTAGCTGATCCTTTTATATGGTCTTTTATGCTAAATTTCATAATTCAAGGCCTCAACATTCCAAAAAGGCATATCATTCATCACCAATGGAAGAAATGTATGCTTGTCATTTGAGGCTGACCAGTTGCTATGTTTTGTGAGCACATTAGTGATACCACTATTGCAGAAGCAAGTCTATTGCCCCTTTTTCCTTTGTCGTCAGCAAAGCAGACAAAAACTCAGAACCCAAATGGGCAATTATAGTTCCTTTTTTTGGAACTATAATGAACTAGAGTCAAACAAAAAAATTTTCTGGAACTGTATGCTGTTCTTTGGTGGTCTTTTAGAAAATAACAATTCAAACTTTCAGAACGCTTATGTGCAAATTATGAAAGTTCTTTTTTTTGGAACTGTATGTCGCTTTAAATCATTGCCAAATTCTATGAGTTTTTGATTTTCTAGTTTATATTGTTGAAATTGGTTCAGCACAATGGAGACAATGATCATTCATCTATATTTTCAAAAACTCATTATACTTCCTTTTAAAAAGGAACTATAATGTTATATAGCTTTTTCGTTTTTTTTTGCAGGTATGATTTTACAAATATCATTCAGATTTGGGTGAGAACTTGAGGTTTCATCCCGTAATTCTCACGATTTTGCAGGTATAAAAACAAAATCTCACCCTAAATTGAATGAGATTTGTGAAACCATGCCTGCAAAAAAAATTAAAAAGTCATATAACATTATAGTTCCTTTTTTTAGGAAGTATATATAAATGTTTTCTGGTCCTATAATTGTTCTTTAAAGAATTGTTCCTTGTGTTGAACACCCCTCAAAATCCTGAGCACCAAAGTGTTGTTCTTGGGATCCGTGCATGCTCTTTACCCCAGAAATTGGGTTAAACTGTTCTGTTCACTGCTAATGTTTTTTTGTTTGGATTTTGGATTGATGGATTGTCCATAACACATAAAGCTAATGGGGCCTATTCTGGTTCTCCAACCAGCTGCTCTGCAAAGATGACATTGGCAACATGGATTCGGATGAATGTGTCAATTGTCATGCTTTCCGTTCCGGCAAATTACAACAACATCGCGTTCAGCACAGCTCAGTTTGTCATCTGTCCGGTTGATCATCAAAAGAATCCTACAAGAAAAAACTGCCAATGTGACTTCCAAGGTTGTTTTGGCAATTGCAACTTATGCCACCCTTTATGTGTTTTTTTCAAATGATCTTGGCCATCATACGGCTGCAATTATGAAATTTAGCAGTCTTTTATGTATATTATACGTGCAGTTCTGTTATCCATCTTCAGTCAACACAAAGCATTGCTATGAGGCACTTTCCACAAGATAGAGAGCCAGTTGCAGGGTACAGAAAAAAAGTTTAAAGTGCAGCCATTTAACAAGTAAGCTAATAAACAGACGCTTGAGGTTCCAGGAAGATATCTTCCGCTGGAATTTTAGGATCAATGGTTAGTAAGCTCTGGATGAACCGCATCTTACGAGTGGATGAACTAACCCAATTGTTTCAGAACTCCTTGGAAGATCCTCGATGTAGTCATCCATACTTCTCCAAAACATATCGCTGATGCATTGAACGAGAAAAAATCGTTCAAAATCAGAAGCCCCTAGAATTCCACTTTAATTAGCTGCTTTCCCCGATTTTTTCTGTTGGAAAAAAGTTTCCTCCCTAAGAATCAGCCAAGACACTCCAAAAAAGAGGGGGTTAACTCTGTATTTAGCAGGGCTCTTTAGGATTTCCCCACCAGTGACTTGAGATCCAAAAATCTTGGAATGAAGGTTCCAAACGGGCGCCTCTCACAAGAACCTGACCCCCAACGTGTCCTTGGAGGGTCATCCCAGTTAATCGCAGTGGTTAACGACCATGGTGATCGTAGTTGTTACTAAGGAACGGGGTATGGGACTTCTTCCTTACATGGGCGTGTAACTGACTGAAATAAATGGTGGTGATCCTAACTAGGGTGTCCATGGATGTTAGCAACTAGTAAGTTGGTGTATTTCACCTATTTACAGGCAGGACTTACAGCCTACTTAAGGGATATCATCCATTGACCAAGTACCAGCAGGACATTCCAGTCACTCCGAGCCCATCCCCTCCACCCAATCCAATCTCCTGCCTTTGGCGGCCTTGGCCCCTGAAACACGTCCGGGTGTGTTGGGGGGGTCCAAAAGGACCTCAAAGGACCCCCAACGTTGCCCATGAAAAATGGAGGTATGAAGTAAGCCCTGAATATATGGGGTACACCCCGGAAATTTAACATAGCCCCTAAAAATAGGCAATCCCAAAAGGAAACTCATCTTCCAACCATCATTTTTCAGGGGCTATGTTAAATTTCGGGGGTGTAATCCCTGAAAACGAAGGTTTTGGGGGGTTCCCTTTTTGTTGAAACAAGTTTATTGACCTTGGGCTTGGGCTTGGCGGCTTGTTCTATTGATTGTTACACAGTCAAATCTCAAGTGACCCTGAAATGCTGAAACTAAGAGCCAACCAGAAACACCCCGGAAATTGAGCAGTTCGCCCCTGAAAATGGATGAGACCAGCATTTTATGCAAGAAACAAAAGGAGTATTCTATGTATATATATATATACATATAGTGCCAAAAAAAAAACGGAAAAAAATGGGGGGGGGGAATCAGAGCTGTTCGCATTTTTCTTCCCGGGCATGATCTTCATGAAATCATGCCAGGCCCCCAAACAGCCTGGAAGTCGAACCGAGTTTCAACATTTCGTTTATAGCTTGGGAACTACGAGTTTCACCATGTTTGAGCACCCCCGAAAACTAACATGTCCCCTAAAAAGGGACTGTTTCAGTAGAAAATACATCTTCCAACTATTGATTTTCAGGGGACATGTTAGTTTTCAGGGGAGCAGAGGTTTATTATCATCCCAATCGAACCGCCATCTTTCAAAATGGTGCTTGATTTCCAGAAAACAGCTCTCCCAATATCGCTGGTGCGTTGAAACCCTATATGGCTATGCACCTTTTCCAATTTTTCCTTCTAGGAAATCCATCTTCAACTTTTCCATGTTCCAGCCATCTTAGTTGATACCAGAGTGCAGATCTGTTTGCTTAAGATGCTTGGAAAAAAAGTGAAACAACAAAAAACAGGCCTACCACATGGTGATGTTTCAATGGTTCTTTAATTTTACTGTATAGAATCTGGATCAAAGAAATCACCTTTTATACAAACAAATCCAAACCTATCAAATTGAATTCTGTTTGATTCATGACAGGATCACCGTTTAATTAGATGAGTTGTGCCATTAAAAAATAAAAATAGAAATGGCAAAAATACACCCCTGCAAACTGACATAGTCCCTCAAAATACGCCGAAACCCAAAAGGAAACTAGTATTCCAAACATCCATTTTCAGGGGATAACTGTTAGTTTCAGGGAGGACAACCAAACAGCCAGTAGGACATTATCCATTCATAGATCAACAGAAACCCTTCCCAAAAAAAGGAGTGGCTCTCTTTTTGTTGAAACGTCTAGACACTCTCATAGGTCCAGCTGAAAAACGGGTGCCAGATGGTGCAGGATTTCTTCCATCAACAGTATCACCAACCATATGATTTCAACTCAATAATTTCCTATCAACATGTTTCAGTTAGCTCATTGTATTTTTGCGTCACCTTACTCCGACTCCCCCCGAAACTGAACATCATCTCACCGATAAAAAAATGATAGATACTTGTAGTGATAGTGGGATTGTTTTCATCGTTTTTTCAGGGGGGTCAACTCCCTGCGAAAAGGACAACAACCTCGAAACAAAGTTTACCCCTGATGCGCCTGGCCAACGGATGACGCCTCAGCCTGCCGTGAAAACGAAGATTCGTTGAGTATTGGGGTGTTTCCACAAAATAGGGGTGGGCCCCCAAAATGGATGGTGAAAATCATGGAAAACCCTATTAAAATGGATGATTTGTGGGTACCACTATTTTCGGAAACACCCATTTGAAGTCATGGCTGCTGGGTTCAACCTATCCCCCCCCTAACATACCCCTTTTCCCCCCCCATGAGGGAAATAAGGGTTGGAAAAGGCCTTTCAATTCTGCCAGGGGGGTACCTTTGAGGGGATGGAGGTTGACCAAGCCATTTTTGAAGTTGAAGCAAGAAAAAAGGCCCAACTTTCAAGGTCCAAAAGGATGCTTTTGAACAAAACTCCGGGATTTGTCCCGCATTTTACTTGACAAAAAATCATTCTCAATCAGCCGTTTGTTTGGAAAACACGGGGGGGTTCGGGCCTTACCTAGTATAACACCTTAGCCTTAGCCCCAACTTGACCATTGAAGACTCTGCAGCAAAGACGGTGCGAATTTGGAAAATCGTGGCTTGCATCTGTGGTGCTGTGGATAGATAACTTATATACGGACCTTCTGGATGAAGTAGTAGTCCAGTATAGTATAGTACCAACATGTACCAACATATCCCCTCCCAAAGGCATTTTTGAGTCGATGATTTTCCTTTTCCCAAGGTGGGATATGTGATCGTTCCCTGTAACGTAACCCAAACAAACAAAAATCACAACTTGGAGGATCATCCCAGTTAGTTTCAGTGGTTATTAGTAACCCCCATTTGTAAGCCATTTCGGCCATTTGGAAGGGGAATAACCCCAGTTAGGGGACCCAGTGACTATGGTTATTAACCACTTGCTAACTGGAATGATCCTCCAAGAACACCTTCTCGAAAAACCCGGACACCTCTTCTTCAAGTGGTCGCTTGCTCATGGCCTCAAGTCTTTTAGGCTGCTTCGCAACGAGTCACCAAGACCCCTGACGGAAACATGAACCATGAAATACTAGCTGGTGGTTTCAACCCATCTGAAAAATATTAGTCAAATTGGATCACCCAAGTAGGGGTGAAAATAAAATATTTGAAACCACAGCCTGGAATACTGATTGAAGTTCCAGTTTGTAAAAAATATTGAAATTGCCTTTTCTGGGGGGTTCCAGGTACTTCTAAGGCATACTGGACTTCAGCACCAAATCTTGATTGAAAATTAGGCATCCAAAAAAATCACCAGTTTTTCTTTTTAAAAATTCGAACTCTTAAAATTTTGGTGGAACACTCTGCAATTGAAGCTGGGCAAGACTTGCATCACATTTTCCAACGCCACATGTCCGGAAGAATAAAAAAACATATCCAGGCCATGGTTGTTGGTTTGAGGAAGAAAACATCGCTTCCCCCTTTAGAAATTGATGATGGCTGAAATTTTCTCTCCGTTTTTTTCGACTCGTGTTGAGCCCGGCCTTTGGCGGTTTTTTACCTAACTCACGGTGGTTTCGGGCACAACCCGTGCAGTTTGACTAAGGGACCCCCGGTGTTGAGCCGAGAAGCGCGTCAGTGAAAACCAGAAATGACCGATCAACAAGCACGAAGGGAAGGTGTTATTTAGGCACCCTGCACCCCTGCAAGTTTTTTTTTGTTGAGATTTTTGAAATGGTGTTATTTAAGAAAAACGAATAGGTTGACAGTGCTGTAGTAAAGATGTGCATATATATATATATATACAGTACCTGGATCCGGTTGGCCTTTATCTATTTTTAGCTTTGGCCCCTCCAACACAAAACAAAGGTCATTTGGGCTCGAGGTATATTATTGGTGATTCAAAGTCAACTATCCAAAAAAACACAAAGAATTGCCAGGTATATCTCTTAAAATACTTCCCACAGTTTTGTTTGATTTTCTTGGACTTCCAGGGTGAAGTCCATGTCATTCGGGTCGATGTTTTTTTTGGTCTGTCTAGTGATGCGTATTCAACCGTTCGATCTTGCGGGGGAAACAGAGTCTTGGGGAACTTTTTTTTTTGGGCGAGGTATACACCCTGGCAGTTAACCACCATTCAAAAAAAAAGGTTCCTATTCTTATTGAGTGATGATACAGTAAACCCTTCCTTAAAAAAATGGTGGTTCCTGTAAGAAATGGTGGTTGGACTTGCAAAGAAGAGTATACGCCCCCGAAAACTAACATGTCTCGTGAAAAGGGACAATTTCAGTAGGGAATACATCTTTCAACCATTGATTTTCAGGGGACATGTTAGTTTTCAGGCGAGTGTAGGTCTATCAATTTTCAAAAGTTGCACTGGTTTTGAAGCAGTGAGAATATCATTGACATTAACCTGATACCCTAAAGCCAACCATTCAACTAATGGTTGCTTCAGTTGGATGATGGATGATGACACTCAGATTGAATATAATTTGACCAGATTTATGGGATCCAACCACCTGCAATCCCAAGTGTCTCCCAGTGCATTGGTGACACAACCCTCCCTGAAACGAACAGCAAGTAAAAAGCCCTCCAAAAATTCCAATAAGTTGGGCTTCAATAAAATGGCCAATTTCTTAGATGGCCAATTTCTTCCTATTTGCAGAACGAGTTTTTGGTGTAAGTTTCACAGATTTGTATGAACCCCAAGGCAGGCGACCACATGTTTTTTTTTGGCACCGCTCCATTTTTCGCATTGGGACGGGTTGGGCAGCTTGCGAAGCAACCTTCCGCGAGAATGAAAGAATGAAGGGCGGTAATTCATATACAATCGGCCACCATTTTCCACCAACATTTGGGAGAATATTTTTGGTCCATTTTTCAAAGCGCCTTTTACACTTTTGGGGTGGTAATTCATAGGGATTGGAAACTTACCACAAATTTTGCACCTGAAAATGAGGCCGGGCAAATTGACCCCATTTAATAGGAAATGAATCATCGAATCCGAACTTTGGAAGTCTTATCACCAAACATTTCAGGTACCTAAAATGGAGGTACTCACCTATATAAGCTGTATGGATACGGCTTATGTAAGGGAAAACAAACCTCAAGAATAGCCTTATAAGGTTCAGTAACTCCATTTTAGGTACCTGAAATGTTTGGCGAGGCTTACGGGCTTTTCATGTTTGTTTCATGCCGGGTATAAGATGTATCAAGCCTCTCGTAAATAATTCTATGGAGAAATTCCTGGCAGTTTTTAATTGATGGATTGGAATTTCTTCATCAACAGTACCCATAGGATCCATGTATGTTATGTTTACAAAACATTTACCATTATTTGACATAAAAATCAACCACATGTAGGTAAATATACCATACATGCATGGATCCTATAGGGTATGCGGTTGTGACTGGGTTCCGGGTTGAGATTCCAAGCATTAGAAATCATAAAATGGTGAATCCATTACCCTTTTGGTATCTTTTGGTAAATTCACCCATTCAAATGTCCTCAAATTGTGAATCAACCGGTTAATGGTAAATCAAACGTTTAATGGTAAAGTAAATGGTGAATACATGTCTTTTGAAAAACTGTATTTATAAACTGCTCAAATATGTCCCTAGGTGCTTCTTTGAAAAACATGGCTTTGTTTCAAGAGGATATACCCTGGAAGTCCAACCACCATTGTTATAGGTTTCTTAGGAATATTGGTTCTTATATTAATAAAGGTTTATCATGATCCACAAGGAACTGCTATTTTTTTGAATGGTGGTTGACTTCCAGGGTATAGTTTCATACTCTCCTTTGCCAAACTAACGATACAGTACTACGCTGCCGCCCAGCTCTAGCAAATGAACTTATCTCCTATAGTCGATTCGTGTTTACAGCCTGTGTTTTTTCTTGGCTGATCCCGTATCTCCCAGCGGAAACCATGACGGTAGGCCTCCAAACGTCAACCTCCTTCACCCTCTACTTGGCAGCTCCAAGTAACGGCTCCTGTCACACCGAAAAGTGAACCACCCAAAAGTGAAGCAACGCAGAAGAAATGTGGAGAAAAAGGAGTTTTACAGTTTTACACCCTCTAAAAGTAACAGCAAAAGCACCTGAAAATGGATGGTTGGAAAGTAACATGTTCCTTTCAGTATACTCTTTCCTTTTGGGTCAAACGGCTTAATGTCAGTGGCTTTTTTTAGAGAGGGAATACGGAAATGAAGCTTCCGGACTTCTGAAAAAAAGGTTTGCCCCTCACTTCCCGGGTTGTTCAAAGTCACCATGAGTTTTGTTGAGCTTTTTAAAGTTTAAAGTTAAGGGGACAATGGTGATGAAGAACCCAACCCCCTCCCTAAAACTAACATAGCCCTCCTGAAAATAGACCTTCCCCCACAAGGAAAAATAGTCTGGATGGTTCCAGGTGATTTTGCTGTTAGTTTCAGCTGGTGTATATTCTGAACTCCTCATTCCTAGAAAAACGGCTGGTTCCCACGCGTCGCCAGTTGGATGAATGATGACGGATCACCTGGAGGGCCCTTCAAATTGGCATGGCCACCCTGGCAAATCAAATCACTTGAAATATATTTAACTTGCAAAAAAAATCGCTTCAAAGGTTCAGTAGGGATTGAAATGCGAAGGAACCTGGCCTGCCCATGAACGGTGCTTCTGTGACGGCCACCCTGGGCAAGGGAGTTTGGCAGATGCCATGTTGATGATAGGCAACACACATCTTTCCTAATGTGGGCACGGGCCAGGTCGTGCGACTGGGCGGCATAGGTTGCCAGCCGTGTAGCCACCCACGCCAAGTCTGCCACACCGGCAGTTGATTCCACTTCGTCATTGCCATTCAGGGTGTGCGTGGCGTAGACGCTCCGCAAGCCTGCTTGAACAAGAACGATCTCCAACTAATTGTCCCACGGTGAAGACAACCTAGCGCCAAGTCCAGGGGTTGGCACAACAGGGGTCAGGGGCCCGAGAATTGGCCCTGGCATAGGAAGTCGTCCCGAAACAAGTATAGTCTGCAGCAGCATCTCGATCGCATCAGCGGAAACATTCCTACATTTGGCTCAAATCTACGTATGGCAAATGTAGGTAAATATTCCCTGCATGGAGCATCTGGGTATGATGATTAACAATAGCAGAAACGTCACAGTTTTTCAACTGCCTCGCTTGAGTTCAGTACAAAAAAAAGTACCTGCCCCAGGTACTTGAACTCATGACATCAATCTCTTTTCTCATGATTGACCAAAGCAAAACACCAGGGTAAAGAATGAAAATGCAACATATCTCTGGACATTCCGAAGATTGCCAAATGGTTCCGTTGCAGGATGTCAATTCACCATCCCTTAGGGTCTAAGATCGCATCTTTGTAATTATGCATCTTGGTTATCATTCATCTGCCTGGAACCCTGTACAAAGCCATTTTTTAATGGTTGTTTCAGTTGGATGATTCCAAATCTTTACGTAAAAAACTGTTGTTTAGAGTTCCGGTAAGGATTAGATTGCAAAGTGTTTCTCCCAAATGTTCCCAAAGTATACTTTCTCTCGGGACATCTCCCAAAGATATTGTCAAATACCCAAACAATTTGACCGAAAACTCTCACGTCATTTTGCATGACCTCGTTTCGGCCACCCATTTGAGAGGGTTGTGTTGGGGCAACGGTCAACTTTGGAAAGACTGGTAGGGAAAAAGGAAAACGCACTTTTAAGGATATTGATTTCCCGCCCTTTGGAGATATGTATGAATACCCTAGTGGGGAACTCATACCTCCCCTACCTTTTTTGCATGTTTGCATCGTTTCTTTTTATTTTTAATGGGATATGTGATCATTTCGTGCGAATTAGAAATGTTTTCAGGAAAAAAATCCTTTCTTCTATGGACAAAAGCGATGGTTCGTCTTGAGTTCAAGCTTCATCCTCTTCGTGATGGGCAGAAGAAACCAACAAAATCCAGAGAAATCTTAATGACTGGTCAACCTACCCCCCCCCCCCGGTTTTGGACCCCTGTGAGGAATAGCTGGCCTTATTTCTGGGGGGGGCTGTGCTCGGTAACGTTAGTGGGGTAGGTTGGTGGGGAACCTTCGGGGGGTAGGTCGACCAACCTCACTGAGTTCGATCATATCATGTGGTGCTGAGAGCCAACCTGAAGATCCTCTGGGCGTGGGAGTTCTTTCAATGGTTCATCCTTGGTTTGGCGGTTTCAAGACCCCGAGGATTGGGGCACCAAATGGGATGGATGAAAAATATATATGAGCCACGAAAGACACCTGATTATTACTTTCCATTGAATCCTGGTTGTTTAATAGGGATCCTTATATTTCATGGTTTATTATAATCCCCACATAAGCTGGGTAGGATTTCATCCCCAAACATATACCCCTAAACAGACAGGCGGGGCCCTTTTTTTAATGGCTCATATGTTGTGAAGGATGTGGATGATGCTCCTTGCGACCCGAAGGGGCGGGATATCTCAACATCAGTTTGAAGCTATTGGGGTTTCGCTGATGGGTCACGTCTTTCGCATTTTCCTAATGTGTACCATGGGCCCCCCAAAACCTACATGTTGAGAGGTTTTGTTTTATGGTAAATAAATGTAAATAACCTGATTTTTAGGTGGCCAAAACCTTTATGTTTATCAAAACAACTGCAAGGGTCTTTTCATTTACGAAGACCCGAATCTCGGGTCGAAGGACCCATGTGTGAGAAACACCCCCCGTGGGGTCACATGGATCGCCAGAATTGGCGGGAAGAACCAGGAAGAATCTGAGGTGACTGCTCTACCAGCCAGTAACTGCAGCAAGACAAGGGTTAGTTTGTAACAACAACAACAACAACAACAACAACAACAACAACAACAACAACAACAACAACAACAACAACAACAGCAACCACAACCTCCACCCAACTTGGTCCAACTTGAGACTCCCAACCCATGGTCTTTGACGAAGCACGCCCTCCTTTGGCGGTGGAGTTTGGAGTGCAAAACCCCTTTTGTGTCCCTACAAAATTCAAGCATCCAGGTTATTCAAAGTGACCTTTTCATCCTCTGTTTTCGGAGGCCACGTTTTCACCATCCCAAAAAGGACACAAGGAATTGCCAGGATGACATATTTTGGGGGGGAGTCACAAATTTCAAGAGAACTACCCTCCCTAACACGAACAAATCCCCATAGTTCAAATCCCATTATAATTTTTGATGGTCAATACGATCAAGAAATTGTTTTGATCTTCCAGCCACTTTTCTGTGTTTCTTCACCAGGGGCTTTGCATAGTTTTCCATGATCGTGTTTTTTACGAAAAAGCTCTCATGCTTTCCATGTTTGCCAGTGCTAGTTTTGACCACACGCTCCCTGTGGTCAAGAAAACTCTACTGGCAATCTTCATTTTGTGGCCTGCCTTTCCCTGAAGATTGGACCTTTCATCAGCCAGGGCAAAAGATGGCCATTTTTTTCACAACGGTTCAACGGCAACGGAACCCTGACATGAACCATGAGTCATCCTCATTGGTTCATGGGATCCTCAGTTCATGGCTTATGAAATAATCCTCAACTGGATATACCATGATCCCCTATATCACAACAAATAACCAGGGTCAACTGGTCACAGCGCTTCTTTTTTTTCAAGCAAACCTGGCGAGTAATACAGCATTACCAACCCAAAGAATTTGTCACCTTTATAAGGCAGTTTTTGGAAAAAAATACGATGTATTTGCATACTTTGATCCCTCAAAAATAGGTCATTTTTATAAGAAACCCCTGTAAAAACTCTTCCCCCCCTCAAAAAAAAAAGAGGGCTGGCTGGGATTTGCCGAGTCATCCTTTCCGAACGAACTTTTTGCTTCGAGTTGAGAGGTGCAAACACCAAACTCCGGTGGTATTGGCGTAGAAAATCCAAAACAAAAAAAAGGTTCACCACAAGAAGAAATCCTAAGATGTATACATGATGTATTATTTCTGCTTTGCAGATATCTTTAGTCTATCAAAAATATATGTTTATAGCAATCTATATGCCTGGAACTAAAAACAACCTGTTGTAAATGGATGGAAATGGTGAATTTCCACCCATTTCCCTAACATAAAGATTTGGTGAATTTCCACCCATTTCCCTAGATAACGATTTGCTTCATCATCCAACTGAAACAACCATTAAAAAAATTGGTTCTTAAGGGTACTAGGGTATTTCTATATAGTCTCTTGAATCGCCACTCCGGCTTGACAAAACCAAGGCGCCATGAGACGTAATCCTCCCTCTTGTACCGAATCCCTGGGCCCCACTGGGCTGGGCTTGCGGCTTGTTGTTTCCCTACATGTTGGGGACACCCATGGAAATTAAGAACTACCATGGGTGTCCCCACGTTTCCCTCATTTTTAGGGGTTATAACTGAGTTATAACCCATATTTCTAGGGATTGAAACTTTTATTTTTTCATGGGCACTTGGGGGCTCATGGTAGTTAGTGAGTTGGTTTATTTCACCTATCTAGGGGATTTATAACCTATTCATATAGGGGTTATAATCCATTGACTAAGTACCAGCAGGACATCCCAGCAGGGATCCTGGCTCACCAAACGTCGGAGGATGATTTCTGGGGTGTACTTCATCACCGAAACAAAACGCAAAGTATTTAGGTTCCATCAAACCATCCTCAAAAAATGATTGGATCCCTAGGGTCTTGTTCCTGATGAAAAATCTGTTGGCAATTTATGTTGGGTGATGTTTGCCACCACTTCCAAATCCCAAAGTGGTTCAAAAGCTCAATGGCAAAGAACAATGGGATCAATACAATCAAGGAGTCTCATCTTGAATGGCTGGAATTTTGGAAATATCTCACCGATTTTCTGCTGCTCAGAGCTGCTTTTTCATATGAGAAAAGTAAACTGGATGTAACTGCATGTGTTGACCCCAAACTCTAGGGAATCGAATCCAATCAAAATCATGGGATTCTACATGATCTACCCGTCATTGCCACCCTTACCCCAAGAATGGGCCCTTATTAAGGGATCATGGGTGATAATCCATCAATAAGGCCCTATTCTCTGGAAAGTTGCAGTGAGGGGGGGTAAATCTATCAATTTTGTACGCTCCCAAAAAATGGTCTCCATTTTTTTCATTTCAGCGAAGAAAACTAGTTGGTGCGAATCACCTCGTTGCTCATTTGCTGGTCATTTAGTAGGGAACATGGTCATCCCAAAAGCTCATTTGATCATCACTAAGCACAGCCCAGTTCAATCCGAGCTGAGAGGAAAAAAACTCCATCAAGCCTTCATCTCCGATATCCTCATGAAATTTTGAAATGTTATTTGGCTAGCAAAGAAGGGATTTTGGAAGACTAAGGTACTGAAGGGCAACATAATCCCCACTGAATAACAGGGTAGAGGACTTTTACCCCGGAAACAATTTATCAAGCAACCGGGGCCAGTTAGGTTGTTACAATCTTGTCAACCACAGAAGAAAATTGTTGCTGACTTTTTTTCCACACAAAATGCATGTCCTATCAATGAAGTCGTGGAGAAACAACAAAATCAAGGTACTTGTATGACAGACATTCGCAAACTTCTGGGCAAATTACAATACTTCCTAAACCTGAATTAAGAAGATTTTTAGGTGATTTCCCTTACTAAACCAACATTTGAGGTGACATTGCCCAAATACTTGCTGTGCTTCTTGTT
Source organism: Breviolum minutum Mf 1.05b.01 (assembly GCA_000507305.1). Taxonomy (NCBI): domain Eukaryota; class Dinophyceae; order Suessiales; family Symbiodiniaceae; genus Breviolum; species Breviolum minutum. Next base: position 15,237 of record DF240153.1, read on the forward strand.
GCCTTTTTGCTTGTCGCTTGTTGTCGCCCCTATACCCAGATCCACCGACACCAACCAAACCCGGACGAACGGATGGCATTCGGGCCTGCGTCCTTTCAGTAAGACACGTTGCCATTTCCGACCGTCCAATTCCTTGACCTGCCAAGGCTTGCAGGTGTGGCGTGTTTCCAACGTCGGATTACATTTGATACCGATACCCGAAGTTTTTTCGTGTTTGCCCCCTGAAAATTTGGGCCGATTGATTGCCCCCAAAAGGGAAGCCGGATAAGAGGAAACCAAGCACCATTTTTTCAGGGGTATATTACTCGCTCTTAAACTTCCAGAGGGGGTAATTAGTATATTTTTGAGGTAGTGGTTGAGCCGCCCCATCTGATCTTCTTTCGTCAAATTAGACCATTTCCCCCTAATAGGGGTAAAATAAAAATTGAAAGCACCACCTAGTATTGAGATACCCCCTGGAAGTTTAACATAGCCCCTGAAAATAAGCTATCCCAAAAGGAAAGTAATCTTCCAACCATCATTTTTCAGGGGCAAGCTGTTAAACTTCGCGGGTGTAAAATGTTGGAATCCGCTTCGAAAGACTTTTATAAAGAAATGAAAGAAATCAACCTTTTTGAATGGCACAAGTTCAAGCAATTCAATATCTGTTGATGGTTCAGATATCCGGCGATCACCAGTTGAGGTTGGTAGTTTATCCCATCATTTACAGGGTTTTCTAGATCCCAGGTGGTGCATGATATCTTCCCCTATTAAAAAAGTAAATCAACTTCTGTATAACTTGGATAGCAACTTCTCAAGAAACCCAATACACTCTTGAAGCTTAACAGCGAGTGGGAACCCCTGAACACAGGCCGTCTGACCCAAAAGGAAATTCATCTTCCAACCATTATGTTTCAGGGATAATGGTAGTTTCAGGGAGGGCACATCTACTTTCTTAAGGTGGAGTTTTGCTCAGCATGTTTTGTTTTCCTGATGGGTTTCCCAGGTATAAATCAATAGTACTTCTCAAAATGATTAAACTTATAACTTCCTGGATTTTTCTACTTAGTTACTTGGAAGACTTCTGAAGGTTTCAATTTCAAAAAAACGGCCATTACGCCTACCTTGGAAACTTCTCACATCAAAATCAAGATGAACTCAAGCCAAAAAAAATGAGTGACTCTAACTCTGGAAGTCTTTGAAAAACCATCAAAAAAAATGGTGGCAAACTCCTTTGGATGATGCTCAACCCTCATTGAAAAAAAAACATGGTGGTTCCAAGAACTTCCAGAGCATCCCCATTTTTTGTCAACAATTTTCCTCGATGGCTCATGGCCTCCAGGATGTATTTGTGTCGTGGCATCCTAAATGGTTTTTGTTAAGCCTTGGGATTCCAGTACTAAAGATATACTAAGTTAGGAACGCCCTAAACAAACATATGTTATATATGTTGGTGGTTAGCTTCAGTTGGATGATGAAATGATGACTTCTCCAAATCTTTATGTGAGGGAAATGGGTGGCCAAAATCACCATTTCCATCCATGAAAAAAGCAGGTTCTAAAGGAGCCTGCGTCACTGGGTGAGGGAGGCATCTCAAGTCGATAAGCTTAGTCAGCTTGGTGAAACAACACCCCTGTGTTGTTGTCAGTTAGTAAGTTGGGTGAAACAATTGTGGTTAGATTATAGATACACCCCCAAAAAACGAACATGACTGGCTGGGAAAGACAACCATGAAAGATGTATCTTCTATATCTTTAAGTGGTGATTTTCCAGCAAGCCGTACTAGTCTGCTGTCGGGTGGATGCCCTCCATCTAGAACCTTGCCCCTGAAACCCCCATTTCGCCGCCATTTTTTGGGACTCTTTGCCCCTCCGAAACGTTTCCGCGTTTCAGCGGTTGGTGCGGGCCCCGTTGTCTTTGCGGGACCTCAGCGTGCAAGCATTTCGGGGCCCCGTTGTTGTTCTCATGGCAACATCACACCTTTTTGCCAATGGATTCCCAGAATTTGATGCATACAAAAAAAATGGCAATCTCAAACAGCTATCTCAAAATGCTATTGAAATTCAGCCCTCTATAGGGTTCTGACTTTTTTGAGCCACGGGCCAATCCAGGTTCTTCCAATTTTTCCTGCTAAAAACCAACCCTTTCGAACTCACCTAAGGGTTAATTTAGGAACCTGCAAGTCCCCAAAACTGGAAAATGAACCCCAAAACCAGCAATCCAGTTGCCTAAAAAAAAACGGTACACTAGTTGGTGGTTTCAACCCCTTTGAATTAGTGAAATTGGATCATTTCCCCAGGTAGGGATGAAAATAAAAAATCATTGAAACCACGACCTAGTACACTATGTTTTCCAGGTGCTTCCAAAAGAAAACCCACGCCCAATGCCACGAAGCAGGTCTTTCAATGCCACGTCACCATTGAGACTTCTTGATACGGCACTCCGTGGTCGTTCGATCCCTTGCGTGATCCACCATTGGTGCAGTTCCCAGTGACCCCTTACCATTGGGTGGGTGGAATCAACCAAAAGGTCAAATATGTTTTTAAAAGAATACAAAAGAAATTCACTGGAAATACCAAACTACCTATATATGATATTTAAATGGATCATTGACTTTGGAGGCTACGAACAAGTGGGACTTGGAGGTAAAGGTTGAGTAGATGGCACCCACCATCAACTACATGACTTAAACCATCAACCGCCAACATCTAGTAATCTAGTATATGAATCACCACCATCAACTGGAGTTTAAGTCATGCTTAGTAAGAGGGCATCTACTCAACCAACATCAAATTATCTATACTTTGGATCCAACCTCCCAGCCGTGAAGGTCCAAAAAGCTCACCTCAAATTAGAGGCACATGACCAAAGCCAATCAAAAGATGCTTGGAGGATCATCCAAGTTAGTTTCAGTGGTTAATAACCATGGTGATCGCAAGTCCCCTAAAAATCGGGTCAGTCAACCTATAAATGGCTTGGCTTACCCCCTTAACCAACCACGTATCGTAAGTGTGATGATCCTCCAAGTAGAGGAGTGGAACACAAGGAACTTGTAGCTTGAAAATTCGAGGTCCATGGCTGGGTAGCTGAAGGGGTATTCCTTCAGTCTACCACCCCCACCCAGGGTTTGAAGTCACAAATGAAGGTTTAGGTTGGGATTCCCGAGCCTAGAAATGGAACAATCCTGGTGGTGACGATTGCATCCTGGGTGGGGGGTTAGCTCCAAGTTCCCAGGTATTCCAAGCATCCATTTTGCGGTTCAATAATATCTTGAGGGTCAATCTCAACACTTCCGATAATCTCACCATCCCTAAGAATCAGCCAAAACAACTCAAGTCCCTAAACGGTAAACAGAGATCCAAAAGAACCAAAGATGCTGCAAAAACCAGAGTAAAGACCTAGTTTTTCTTCGATTTGCTTGGCCACGATGCTTGGAGAAATTCGCAAAGAATATTCTCCCCACATCATGGTTTTTCATGCTGATAAATCCCCACGGTGCAATTCGCAAAAAATCACCAACATTGAACAATCCAAGTTTTTTTCATGAAGGTTTTCAGCTGATTCTTAGGGAATCCATTATATCAAAACGGGCAGGAATTTCTCTTTTTGGAACTCACCAGAAATTGTCCATACATCTCATACCCATGAAACGAAAAGTAAGTTTGTTTCAGATAATTCCAATGTTTGGGTGGAATTTTCAAAACAGTCGACCAAAATGAAAATGTTCCGCCCCATTTTTCAGGGGCAAATTTGCTGCTAGTTTCCATGGATTGTATGAATTACCACCCCCAAAATGTAAAAGATGCTTGGAAAAAGTTCCGAAAATATTCTAGCAAATGGTGATGAAAAATGGTGATAGATCGCATGATGCAATTCAAAAAAAAACTAAACAAATCCAAGCGTTTCAAAGCGTTTCTCCAGAGGAATCATACCTTCTGACTATTGTTGGCTTCTAATACCTCATATCATATGGGATGTTTACCTGATAATTTCCCATAGAAAATCAACCATTCATGTGGGTAAATATACCATGTCCATGGATCCTATGGTACATACCCTGCACCGACCTCTTCGTGGTTTCCGCTGTTCCAAAGCCGCCAGGTGCAGCTGCAGAAAACCCCGCAGCGCCGCAGCTTCGGGCTGCGCCAGATCCCGCGGCACCGCGATGTTCTGAAACAAGAAACGGAAGGCTGCGACCTGAAGCAGTTTTCACAGCTATTTCCGCGTGGGTGACACCAAGAACATTGTTAGGGTGAATCAGTGATAATAATGGTTTTATTTACCAATCCACCAAAAACCGAGCAAAAATCAACACCCCTTTTTGTTGTATAGTAATTTCCAGTTCGAAAAAGGAAAAATTTCCAGCCAGCTGTGTTAGATAGTAAGTCCCTTTTGGTACTTGAATCATGGGCTCAACCCAAGTCATTGCAGATTCTCCGAATTCCTGCGGTCATCATTCCTACAGGAATTGGGCGGCTAAACTGAGATTTGTTCAATGAAAAAGAACATCAAATCATCAGGGATTTCAGACCAAATAATTACCAGTAGTACCACACGAGCCGGTGGCGGAAGTTTCAAAAAGGAAAAAAACTATAGGAGAGATTGGTTGTTGCGAGTCACGGATGTCAGAGCAAAAACACTGACCAACTGACTAACTAGCTACCTGACTGATTGACTGATTGACTAACTGATTAACTGAGTAATTGCCTACATATTGTCGGAAGTTTAATATATTTAAACTTCTTTCGATAACTGTGAGTTTCCAGGTTTTGATACCTCCCCCCAGCTTTAGGTCGGTGGATCCACTGGATCCGGTCGTCTCGTCGCTCCAAGATGCCATGACGGAGTCACCGGTGACCCCACGCGCACTCTGCCGCGCAGCGGATTCCAAGTCGTTGGCGAGCAAATCAGATCTGGGTCGCCGCCCGTGGCGAGTTGCAAAAAAAACACGGCTTGAAACTTCAAAACACGGCCATGGAAATGGGGAGCAACAAAAACTTACGGGGGTAGAACATGTCCAAGCAAAACAAATTTCAAGTAGATACGCTTAAAGTCCATTTTTTTGATATCTTTTGTTACCCGCAACGACTTATGATTTTAGAGAAGCAATAGTGTTGACTTTTTTGGCAAGTGAAAATTCTGGAGAGTGACACGGATAACTATGCTGATATACTCTTTGTTGATGCGTGTCGAAAACCTAAAGTCAAAGTCCGTGAGATTTAACTGGTTGGTATAAGTAATCCTCACCTTGTTTTCTTCGTTTGCTCGTCATTTAGTAGGGGAAACTGGTCATCCTAAAAGCTCATGTGCTCATAACGATAAGCACAGCCCAGTTAAAAAAACAAGTCATTGGAAACTAGTTGGTGGTTGAACCAACCCCTTTGAAAAATATGCTCGTCAAAATGGGAATCTTCCCCAATGTTCGGGGTGAAAATTGAAAATGTTTGAAACCACAAGTCATTGGAAAGTACTGCTTGACATCTTCAAAATGTTCCTGGAACCTGATAGCCTGATGTTTGCCGCCATCCATTGAAGTTTCATTTGGGATGAGTTGAACCCAAATCTTTTAAATATTAGGGAACATGATTCGCTTATAAACATTAGACAGTCATTAAAAAACTGCCTGGAAACCCGCAAAAAATACGTGTTTTTCATGGGATGTTTGGTGTGATTTGCCACACCCGTTTTTTCCAACCATGGCAACCAATGATTTGGAGTCTTGCAACTGAAAAAAAAACTCTCTTCAATTCGTGGATGTTTCGGGTACCAGGTGGTTGGCTTTAGCGTTCCAGGTTTACATGCAAAAATCATGAAAATGGATGCGCCGACCGAAAAAAATTGACGACAATTTTAAGTTGATGGCAGTGGTTGGAAAGGCAGGCAAGCAGTGTTTCGGCCAGAAAAGCAGCCCCTGATCCAATATTTACCAAAACTAGTAACCAACTATGAATACAGACAACCGATGAATACATCAAAAGAAAACGCAGGAAATTTTCATCCAAAAAAAACCTGCAGCTTCATGTGTTGACCCCAGTTATTTGGGGGTTTTCCACTAGTGGAATTTTCATCCACCAAAGTCACTCACTGGAAGCGGGCAAAATCTGACTCCAAGAACCGCTTTTCGTGAACCCCAACATACTCGGTTCAACGTCACTAGGGTCTGACCAACTGCCATGGCAGTTTCCCTGTGTTTTAGGAGGGATGGTCAAGAACAAAACGGTGGATATATATATATATATATATGCCCATTACTTGGAGGATCATAGTAAGGGGTTAGGATCGGAGCCCCATTTGGCACCTCAATAAGGAAGACACCACAGATCGCAAGGCCGCATCAACTTCAGCCACATCCTCCCAAAAAAATGACGGGATACCAACCTGGATGTCATGCCTTTATCCCACTTATGATAACCCAGGAAGTTTGTTAAAGGTATAGCAAACGGGTTACAAGTTATAACCTATATATCTACAAATGGGGTAGTCATTAGGGTTATATATAACCCATTGACCAACCATTTATAACTTCCTGGGACATCCAAGCATAGGATCCATCCGACTGGTATATTTACCTATGTAGGTTCTGGAATAGAAATGATCAACAAGGTTTGATGGGCAAACTGTTGTAAGTGGTTTTTCGTTATCCCTACAACCCACGCATCTAAGTGGTGTGATTTGTAGGGTTTGCTGGTGTGAAACATCACATTTACCACATTTACCACATTTACCCCTCGGTTTGCCATCGGTTTTGCAAGGAGGTTAGCCATTGGCTGAGTTGAGTATATGGCCATTGAATCTGAAACCCACCAGTTGATACCATGAGTTGAAAACCCATCAGTTATAGCCCTGCAAGTCAGAGACCAGTAAAAGAGTAGTTCCCCCGAACTTGCTGAGTATATATCACTACTGCCTAAAAAAAACACTGGTATTTTCGGAAGGAGAATTTAATTCATGGTCTTTTTGGACTCTTAGGGTGTTTTTATTGACTAAAACAAGGCTTACCGAAAAAAAAATGTACACGCTTTACGGTGATGTATAGCAACTCCGACTTGGGGGACCTTTACAGATTTACAGCAAAGCCTAATCCATAGTTGGCTGCAGTCACTTTTTTCGAGTAATAAGTCTGGGGGCCGATGCGTTTGATTTCTAGTGGCTATACATTGTATACATCTGCACCCCCGCCTGTACAAAAGGGACGACAGTTCGGGTATTTTTTGGCATTAACACTTCGGTTTTGAACATATGGGTGTTTCCAAAAATAGTGGTACCCCCAAATCATCCAATTTAATAGGGGTTTCCATTATAAACCATCCATTTTGGGGTACCCCAATTTTGGGAAACATCCATATATGTCCCAGAAATTTCACAACTGGCTAGCGCTCAACCCCATGGTTGCTCGTCAATTCCTTATTAAAAATGGTCAACCCAAAACCTCATTATTAGCTCATCACAACACTCACCATCCATAGAGATAAGTTTCCTACTAAACTGGCCGCCATGGGGTCGGCTGGTATCCCAACGTTGGGATTTTGAATCCCCAGAGGCTTTTAGCAAACCATACGCAAGGATGTCCTGTTGGAAGTTAGGATCAAAGGTGGGGATCAGTGGGTTATAACCCGAATATGCTCCATTTGTAAGTAGGTCATTACCCATTTACTAGCCATTGATCCTAACTTCCTGGGCCATCCAAGTAGGTGATGGTTCGGAATACAAACTCCACACCTTTGGAAAAGTTATATTTTTGTTGCTTACTGTAAATCCCATATCGGATCTATGGGTCGATCGTATCTTTACCTATACATGAATGGTTGATCTTTTATGTGATCAATGTAGGTGAATATACCATACACAGATCCTTTTCGTTTTGAAAAGCTACAAGAGCTCAACAAGAATTTTCCCATGGTAGAATCCATCCGGAAGAAATCACTAACTAAACAAACACAAGAAACAAACGAAGATTAAGAATATCTTTAACCCCAGGTAGGATAAAATATTTTCGAACAAAAAAAACATCCATCTAGATGTCCTACAGTACTTGAAGAGTACATGGCACAGTCCCTATGGTTTACACTGACCCTTTTTTCCTAACCTACCTTAAAAGGTATCTGTGCTGCGCCATCTATTTTGACCCCCAAAGGTAAGTTTCACCCCATGATGATCCCCCAGGCCCCAACCCCAATAACCCAACTCCATCGCCTCCTTCTTCACCTTGACCACCTCACTACGGCCACAACCGCGCCCACCCAGGGCGAAGGCCGCCACCGCCTGATGCTTCGCAACCACCAAGGCCGCAGCAGCGCGACGTGCGGCAGGGGAGTGCTGTAAAGCTGCCTGGTGACATTGAATGACTGGTCAACCCTACACCCTCGAAGTTTCACAGCAAAAACCCCTGAAAAAATGGTGGTTGGAAGACAATCCTTGCCTGTTGGGATATTGGAACTTTGCAGGGGCGTGCAACCTACACCCCTTCAGTTTGAAAAAATATTATATAGCAAATTGGATCATTTCCCCATGGTTCGGGATGAAAATACAAAATATTTGGAGCCACCACGATTCAGTTTGATGGTTGTTTTTACATTGAAAGGATAATGAACCGATGTGATTTGGGGGGAGAAAAGGCAGTGGAGGATATTTTGAGTGGGGATTTTAAGACATGAAAAAACATAAACGAAAATTAAGATGGATACCCAAAATAATGGGCCTTGGAAATCTTGACTCCTTTTGAAAATATGCAAATGCTTAGAATCTAATTAAAATGTCAGGGGTGTTTGCTCAACCTACCACCGCCACCACCAGCATCACCCCAACGTACCCCCCGTTTCTCAGGGCCTTAATGAGACCATGTCAATGTTTTCTGAAATCCCACCAGTTCACTTCTCCATCTCTGACGTATCGGTATCATGCCATCATCATTATTTTCACATAATTTTTTTTCCGGTGATTGAATCGGTGCACCCGCAATCACTGTCTTCTGTGAATCACAACGACAAAATTCCCCGCTCAAATTTGATGAAGTCTAGCCCATGTGACACATGTATGGAATACCCTCTGGGGAACTAACACATCCCACCTTGGGAAAAGGAAAATCATCTTAGAAGGTACGTTTGGGAGGGGATATGTGAGTTCCCTGGAGGGTATATCTGAGCATTTGGGTAGAGGGGCCATTGGAGCTTTGCGTTGAATCTGTTTATTGTAGAAAAGCCCTTGTTGATGTGGTTATCTTTAGGTTGTGCCTTTACCAACCAAACCAAATGATGTGAAAAAGTCACATAAGAATGGGCCCCCGAAAACCTGTTGGATACGTGGATGCAAATCCCAAATTTAAATAAGAATTTCACCACCACGTATCCAACTGGTGTGATTGGTAGGGTAACCCCTGAGGTGAAAAAAATCACATTTACAACTAGGGGATGGAGTTTCTGTTAAGTATGGTGGTTCAATATTCCTTAAGAAGGCCTTATTTCGTAGCGGGCAGGGTGGCATTGCTTGGAGGATCATCCTATCATTAGTAAGTCGTTAGGATCGGGGCCTCATTTATTTCAGCCATTTTCATGGCCATGTAAAGGAAGTGGTCCCACAACCCGATCCTTATGGGACAACAACGGTCACCATGGTGTTTTTTACCTCTGAAACTATCCTGGCATCCCATCCTCCAAGAAAGGTGTAAATTCCCGAGAATTCTGGGAAAATATCCAATAAATACACCCACATGATATAAGGTGTATATATGGAGTTGATTCTTAAGGAGCCCCCAACCCCAAGGGTTTTCCTACCACCATTTTCCCATGGAACCAACCTCAGCTGCTTCTGTCAAGGACATCTTGGGTTCCAAAATCGTCTTCTCCAGCGATGTTTTGGGCGTACGTCCCGGATCCTCTCGTAAAGAAATAGCCAATAAGGTCTCCTCAAAGCTGCGATTCATGCAACTAATGGTGGGTAATTGGGTGATTTGGGGCCCGGTGGCTTTGGGGGGATTCTGGGGAATTTCACCCTAAGCAAGAATCCCTTTCATAAAGGGGATCCTAGGGATCCAAACCACCAAACCGGATCCAAACCACCAAACCAAACCAACAATTAACCATGAGTTGATGAAAGAACCACTGGTTGTTTGAGTCATCAAGGGGGGTCTACCTTCACTTTTTTGGGGATTCTTAGGATGCCCGTTCTGGGAATCCTTATGAACCGGCTCACTACCCAGTTCTATAGGGATTATACTAAATTATCATAAGGGTTCCTACTAAACAACCAGGATTTCATGGAAAGTAAAAGGGTTTTTTTTCGTGGCTCGATTCACGCAAGCTAGATTTCTTTGACATTGCTGAAGTTGATTCCCTTGTGATTTCTTTATTGTCCTGCTAAAACACTGTAGCGGTGGTCCACATGACGGTCAAAAAAGGGATCTAATTAATTGTATAGCTATAAAACGCAGACTTGACTAACTAGATACTATCTACCATTTTGGCCACCAAGTACCCGTACCCTTTACAAGGATTCCTATGGCCCCAATTGTTAGGTAAATCCCAAATCATTAACCAAACCAATGGAATGGGATAGATTCAGGTTCACGTTTTTTTGGGGTTCAAAAAAAAAGTTTGACAAACACAAACTCCACGTAAACAAGATGGGCCGCGGGCCAATCGTTTTCAACACAGTTATTCACCTTGGAAATCTAACATAGCCCCTGAAAATGGGCCCTTCTCAAAACGGAAAGTAGTCTTCCAACCATAGTTTTTTAGGGGCTATGTTTAATTTTAATCAGCCTGAAAAAAATAGGTAACTGGGGTAACTAACACCCCCAAAAAGTGGAGTTATTGGCCCCTACTTATAACTGGTTGTTTGGGCCCATCTTGTACCACCCATCTTGCCATTTCTCCAAAGATCCGCGTCGCTACACAACTCACCGAAAGAACCTTGGCTTTCAACAGGGTGTGCAGCGGGTATACTGTTGATGGTTCAGAAATCCGGAATAATATGGAAAATATCCCCATGATTTGAAAGGTTTCAGCACCATGTCAGTTGTTTGGGATTTCTGAAACCATCAACAGCAGTATGCTCCTTAGATGTGCGTCGTGCGTTGCTCCAAATTGGGGGTTAGCACTTCAGCAAAAACTCCCTTCCGTTTGCATCACCGATGGTAGTATTTTAGGAAGAAGCTGCTCCATAAACAGGGGGGGAGTTGGGGAGGGGTGCCGATTTTGTTTGAAGCAAACCGATATTTATCTCCAACCTACTTGGATGTCCCAGGAAGTTAGTAAATGGTTAGTAAATGGGTCATAACCTGGTTATAAATGGGGTATATTGGGGTTATAACCCACTTACTAACCATTTACTAACTTCCTGGGACATCCAAGTAGTTTTTGGGAGGAGTTGGGATTTGCGGAATATTCCAAGCATCTCAATCATCCCGAATGTGTTTTTGAAGCACAGGTGGTTTAATTATTGCCGTTCATTTGAATTCATTTGAGTTCTTCGCAATGCAAAAAAAATCCTCAAGCCTCAGCTGTAAAAACTCTTTCCCCAACATGACGGGGGATAAGAAGATCTTCAAAAACATTCAGCTTCATGAGCATTTGCTACTTTGAATTTCGCGTTGTGAGCATTGCATGTGCTATTTAAAAGATTCTACCAGTAGGTCCGTGTTTTTTTCTCATCGCCCAAACCAAAACAAAAGATACATCAGCTTTTTTTTCTGCACACAAGTCAAAATGGAACACCTGGAAAACAAGTTGCTGCTAATTTCCATCAACTTTACCCCTAAAACCAGCCACAGTTGCAAATGGTACACTATGGTCTTTCGAGAATTGATTGGAGTAAAAAATCCGAAAGAAAAATATCTCAAGGATCCTATGGAACTGCTATATTTATCTATCTACATGTTCTATGTTTATATATTCATCATAAATTGGCAGGTAAATATACCAGTTCCATGGATCTATGGGCCCCTACTAGTGCTAAATGAAGTTATGGGGCTAACTGGGGTTACTGACCGCTATAAATGGAGTTGTATCCCAGGCACAAACCCCTGGCCGCCGTCCCTCTTCCAACATCTCAGCACAGCGTGGCCACGCCGTAAAGGAAGGGAGCTGAGAAAGGTTAGGATGAAGCAGCAAAGCCTCTCGCAGCAGGGGTTTTTTCCGGTTTCCCTTAGTAAGCCCTTATTAAACCCTGGTTGTTTAGGGTATATAGGGGATCATGAACCATTTTCGGGATCAATGTTAATTTTCGGGGGGGGTGACGAAGCACATCTGCTGTCAAATCACAAAAAAGAATCCGTGTTTCTCCTCCTAATTTCTTAGGCCCTTTCCCTGCCAGAAATTTCACGGATGTTTGAAAATGAACCCATTTTTCAATGGATATTTCTTCAGGATCTGTGAACCCCTCCTTTTTTGGAGAAACTCGCCGTCACCCGGGGCCCCCCGGAAGTTCGTGCAACGAACAATAGCTTGCCTTTGAAAAGCCCCTGAAACTTGGAAGACGATTACCTTTCCTTTTGGGAAGGAGGTGCTTCCTAGTTGGTGGTTTTTCACCAACCTATTTGAAAAATATGCGCAAGTCAAATTGGGTTCATCTTCCCCAATTTTCGGGGTGAAAATAAAAAAATTTTGAGTTGCCACCACCCAGTAGAAACCTCGATGGTTTTTCGAGATATCTCGGTCCAAATTTTCCGTAATCTCAATTAGATCGCAACAACAACTCACTCCACAGTGAAAATCCCACGACAGAAGGCCACTCCTCCACTCGCTCCAACATAGGCAATAACATGAGATCCTGTAGGTGTCCATGTGGCGTGGGGGTGGAACTTACAGACCACTCCCTGGACAAAAATCATCCGATTTTTGTGGATTTTTTTGAGGAAATTTTTTGCTCCAAGTAGGATCCGCATGCTTTTTAAAAATATAACTTATGATATACACATGGCCAGAAGTTACAAATGTTTAAAAAAAAGGATCCCCCAGGCAAGTTGGATGTTTTTGTCTCTTGCACAACTACCCATATACCCATATACCCATATCGAATTCATACACATCAAAACGTAGAGAAATGGCATTATATTTCATTCGGTTGTAGAATCCGAGAAGTTTTTTCAACTTATATGTTGCATTGAAGTTATACATCTGTTGCGGAAAGTATAGACTTTACTTGCTCCTTTGGAAACTTCGGGGGTTTCAAAGTTCAAGATTAGCGATGAGCCCAGTGAGAGTCTATACATTCGGTCCTACCCAAACAATCCCAAACACTGTCGCAATGGATGCTGATTTTTGAGAAAATAACTTATCTTTTGGCGGTGATGATCTTTTTCCCACCGTTACAACGTTTCGGTAGTCCCCGAGCTATATATATCTTTATGTGATGTGATGGCCTGAAGACAATTCCAACATACCCCTGCTCCATACATCTCCATACCCCAGACCCTGGTGCCCACTTTTGAAGGAACGAATCTTTTCATTCGATCTGCATTGGATTTTCATTGTTTGTTTAAATGTCACCCTTTCGAAGACTTCCCGACTAAAAAGTATCCAAGGTCCAAGCGTGGGAAAGGTAACGAATCATTCGAATTGTTTTTTCAATACGGCACTTTTATGATTTCTCATAGGATCCATGTCTGGTATATTTGCCCGCATTTGGTAAATGTTTATGCCAAGTGTACCTGGACCTTCCAGTTTGGGTGCCCAATGATTCCTAAAGGGTGTCAACATACCATCCCTTAGGATTTAATTGGCATCCCTTGGGTTCGGTGCTGGTAGGTAAATATACCTACCAGATGGATCCATCTACGCTGTTTAGCGTTTTGCGAAACCGCGAGTGGCATTTTCTTTCGATCGTGTGCTGTACCAACCAACCAGCGGTCTCAGTTGACCACAACACAACCAACCCCTGCGAAGCGTCGTTGTCCCACGAGAACCAAGTTGCAATCATGTGAGGTTGGACTCCGTTCCTCGATTCACTGTTTTACGTGGGAGTCCGAGTCGACCACTAAGTCAATGGTCGGCTGAACCGAAAAGAAAGATTATTTCAGTAGGGATTTATCATCAACAATTCTAGGGGACTATTATTTCATGGGTCTTTGACGTGTAGTTGTGAATGATAGATGTTTGTTTTCGCCATTTTTGGTTAGGCAAAGTGTTTTTTTTGTTCAGCCCCGGAATTGAACATACCCAAATGCTCAATGTGTGTGGGTATACCATACATTGAGCATTTGAGATTTAAAAAAACACTAAAATAAACGCCATTTTTGAACAGGATCGATACATTTTCCGGTCCATCATTTTTGATTGCCTGCATGTGAGCCACAAAAAAAAGCCTCGGATACCTTCCATTGAGGTCCCTGGTTGGTTAATAGGGAATCCTTACAATGCTTTATTGTAATCCCCTGTTAACTGGGTAGTATTTCATCCCCTATATAACCTATAAACAACTAGGGTGATGTTCATTGCTCAGGTGAGTATCTCTTCAGTCGCACCGTTGATTTATAGATCGCTGATTAATGATGCATGCTTCGTTTCGTTGAATCTACGTCCTCTGCATGGCACATGAGCTTGTTCTTGACTTTGAGCATGTGTGGGACATTCGAGTTAATTGTAAAACAATATGCCTACTCATGTAAATGTGTTGTCAAGAAACTTCACAGTTGATTCTTGATAATAGAGTAAAGTCCTTCCCGACTTTTTTTACACCTTCACATTGTTTGTTTCTTTTCGCTACCCAGCATCAAAAAAGCGCCAGTTGCACCGGTTTCCAATGCTCTTTCCAAATCATCCAATGCAGAAGTCAGTTGATCCTGCAGTGGTTTTCTTGTGAACAAATGGGGCACCCGAAAGGTACACCTTTTCCACCCGTCAATCCTGTCAAGAGTCAAGAAATCAATTCAGATCTTGAGGCATTTTTGTCGACGTTTCAACAAAAATTCCGGATGTGCAGTTTTTTGGGGGAATGGCTAGTTGGTGGCTCTGAAAAGTGCTCCACCCCCAACGGAAGTTGCAACCCTTTTGTTCATCACTACTGTTGGAGGAAATCCGGTGATCAGCACCAGTTGATAGGTAGCTGAAATCCCATTATTTTACAGGTTTTTTAAAGATCCCAGGTGGTTTTCTCGCCGGATTTCTGGTTGCTATCAACAGTATCTCATCACATCACGTTTTTCCATAAGCTTCTAAGATGAATTCAACGAACTTCCAACGGCTATGCGTAAGGATGTCCCGGGAAGTTAATAAAAGGTTATAGTAAGTGGGTTAAGTTATTATCCCCAATATATCCCATGTATAAGATTCTATAAGTAGGATATAACTCAAAAAACCCATTTACTAACCATTTACTAACTTCCTGGGACATCCAAGTGCAACGATACCTTTCTGAGGATGTCAACGTTTACCGTCATTTTTAGGATGAAACGTACTATTTCATCCCCACTGAAATGGTACCCGAAGTGACGCAACCATCCAAAATGAATTGTCCCTGAAAACAACGGGCACAATTTCACAAACAGCAAAAACCCCAACCAACCCCTTTGTACTGGCCATTTATCCAGTTTGATTTTTCCCCAATTGCCACAAACCCCCACAAAATTTCTTGGATTGAAAAAAAACGCCATGTTTCGGGATTACCTTCAACACCGTTAAAATAGGCTTTTGACGAAAAAAACAAAACGGATCTTGTGCAAACAACTCAGATTCTGATGACTTTCCCTAAAATCATCCTGACCCCTCCTATGGAAAAAACCACCAGACACCTGGGGCGATTCAAAACAGGTGCGGGTTCCCTTGACACCCCAACATCCCAACAGTTGATCTTAGGATTTGCTCCTACCAAATGCTGACTGCTGACGGGGTAACGAATGGATTTGCGGGGTAACCACGAGGCTCAAAAGTGTCAAAAAAAATCTTCTGCCAAATGGTGGGGCTAAAAAAAATGGCGATGTTCATCCCATGGGTTTCGAATCCTTTTAAAAAAATGCCCAAAAACTAAACAGATCCAGTGTAGTGAGATCTGATCTGATGTAGTCCCAACCATCTAGTTCTCAGAACTGGTTGATTTTTATGGGATAAAAATGGAGCTAAACATACCAGTCACATCCAGCCATACAAACCACAGGAATCACCACTTCCCAAGGCTGCTTTAGCCGCCGCCGCTGCCTGAATATGTTGTGTTCCAACTGCCACTCCCCAGGTGGGTTTGCCACCTTGGCCGAGATCTATGAATTTCCATAGGGGAAAAACGTTGGGGGCAAAACGCCTTGGGATTTGGGACCCCATATAAAATTAACCTCATACTGTTGATGGTTCAGAAATCCGGCCAAAAAACCACCCAACATGGTGCTGAAACCCTGTAAATAATGGGAAATTTACCATATCAACTGGTGCAACCGCCGGATTTCTGAAGCATCAACAGTATTTGAGGGGTGGCAGTTGGGGAAAAATTCATCTACGCAATGGTATTAAGGGTATTAAGGGTAGTTTCAGATAGTCAACCCCATATACACCTCATATCACGTGGGTATTTGTTGGGTATATCCCCTTTTAAGGGGCTCCAACAGGAAGGGTTAAACAGCGGGCCCGGGGCCGCCAGCATTTTCCCTATGAGTATTGACATCTTCGGTTGTTGCCAACCTAAGCGCACGTTGCGTTGCGTTGTAGGTCATCAAGTCATCCCATCAATTCATGCTACTTTGGAGTGGAGATTCTGCAAAACTTCGCATATATACATAAATACCTGGAACTCAAATGACACTTGTTTTGGTTCGAATTTAGGCCTTGTTTTGAGGGGGTGACCTTTAAAACTAGAGGTCTCCTTAGGGTTCCAGGTATATAAGTATATAGAACTAAACTTACTGAATACTGAAATTTGTTGAATCAAGTATATGAAAACATATTCCTACCATTTTTTTCGATTCCATGCTGATGTCTATAGCATAGTAAAATTTGGATGGCACACTTTAGTTACCGGTTTCAAACAAGCAAATCCAAGAAGCAGGGGCGGAGCAAAATCAAACAAATCATCTCCAAGAATAAAAATGATTGTATTGGTCTGCCATGTTGCTGTGTCTTTTTTCGGGTTCGGTGGTTCAGTGAATAGTAACGGTCCAAAGACTTCCACTTGTCACTGTAATGGTCTTCAAGTGTAATATTTTCAAAAAAAAAAACATATTCCCCAAAAAAAAATTGCTTGCCTTTTAGCTATAGGTGCAATTGTTTATGAATCCCATTTCCAATCCTAGATCCCGGCAGTTACCTCATCCTCCCCGTTGATACGAAGTCTAACCCAAACCAGCTTCAATTCATCCCAAGCCATTCTAGCAGCTCCTTTTCACTTGTCTTCCATCTTAATAACTTGTGAACTACTCCCCATATTCGGTAAGCTTCCCAGATACTTCTGGCCAAATTACAACATTTCACCAATATGGATTGCCCTGAAATCAAAGGATTCCCTTCCTTAGCTACCTTTTAGGGTGAGGTCGTGTCTCCGATATTCTCTCTTCTGTTTTGCACTTTAGCTGTCTGCGCTAGATAACTTCTGACATGATGTCCACAGAGTTGTTCAATGCCGGACAATGCTTCATAGCCAGGATAAGGGATAATCGGGGGTCCAAGCTCTGGTGGGTCTTGCAATCCAGGCTGCGAAATGACATAGAGAAGACCCTTTGTTTGAGAATGACTGTCCACTCATGTGCTAGATCTTTTCCAAATTGACGATGTTTTTTCAGAGGACTTGTGGTATACTATCTAGTACGTAGGCTGTACAGGGCACGGTGTACAGTGTGCAGTACAAAAGTATTGTAGTCACGGCAAAATCTATGAAAAACTATTGATCAGTTGATGGCTGATGACAATTCCTGAAGTTCCTCCAATTCCAAGTTCTTTCCTTTTCAACGGTTATTTCTTGCGTCATCTTTTAAGACATGCAATGTATCATCTCTGTGAACGAATGGAATCAACGCATAGCAGCAAAAACGTTTCCGTTGTTGCAAATCTGAGCCGCACACCCCGTTCGCTCAAAGACTCTGCAATTTTGCACACAGATCGTGTTTTTGTGCGTCCATTGCATACGCCAGGATCCCATCAAATCGCGCCTTTCCGAGCGTGATCATGGTGATCCTGCAGCCAATATACGAATACGGAGAAGCCGTTGCAGCTAATGTTCAAAGAGCTCCTCTGGACATGACAGCCTCACCACCAGTCTCTGTGATGATGATAGGGATTCGCGAAGGATCCACAAGTTTCGTCCTTGCTGGACCAAACCACTTGGGTTTTCCACCTTGCGGTCCTCTGAAAGCTGACCATGTCGCCAGTTCGATGGATTGGGGATGCATCGGTCGGGGGACGTGAAATAATCCCTTTTTTCCAGGGAGACCTCCCCCCTGAAAGAATCCCCGAAAATAACTTGGTATACAACAAGCAACCACTGTGAACTGAACACCCTGGAACCCACCCCCCGGAGCTGCCTGGTGTGCGTTTGAAGGCAGAATGTGCCCGTTGCAACTGCTTGAAGAGCTGCCACTCCGTACCCGTAGGACGTCGCTCCCCAAAGGCGGCGATGCGATGGGAAGGAAAGCGTTGCCTTGGCAACGGGTCCCTCGTACCGACACCTAACAAAAAAATGGCGCTATACAACACCTATAGCTGTAGTATTACCATCTTTTGATTGTTCAAGTCTTCTCGTCTCATATTTTTTTTCCACACAAATTTTTGCTTCGCTGCTCCTCATTCAATAGGGAGGAACCCTTGCCCAAAGTGGATTTTTGACCGGTCTGGCCGGCAAGGTGCACCAACATTTGACAAACTTCTTCACCTCGACCCACCTGAGAAACGGCAACAAAACCCCGTATCTGGAGTTACAACTGGTAGGGGCCCACTTGAGAAAGCTCATTATGGGAATCCCTATTAACCCAAACACTATTTCATGGAATGCTAGGTGGCGGTTTCAAGGATTTTTGATCTATTTGTGACGAATATACGGTTTGGTTGAGAGAGTTCCTTATAATGGCTTATACTTATAATCCCTATATAACTGGGATTTCATCCCCTACATATACAGCTAATAACACCCGGGTCAACTGGTCAAATGTTGATTTTGCTTAAAAGAAAGCTTCTATAGAAAAGTTTTGCATTCGAAAATTACACTTAGATTCACCTGCTTGGATGTCCCAGGAAGTTAGTAAAGGGGTAGCAAGTGGGTTATAACCCCAATGTACCCCATTTATAAGTAGGTTATAACCCATTTACCATTTACTAACTTCCTGGGACATCCAAGAGGTGCGAAGCCACCCCCACCGACCGTTGCGACCCGAACTGCTTGGAAAATTTAGGATCGGGAAAATGGTCACGATCAGCACAGCCCAGTTTGTGTCTTGAAAGGTAATGAAATCTAATGGTCCATCAAAACAGCGAAAACTATCACCAAAAATCACCAATGAAACAATTCTCTTAGAGGTTTTGAAGAGATGTAAAATTCATGTTTGAAGTTCTTTTCTCTCCTTAAAACAAACATAACCTTGGATGTGTGCACCACTTTTTCTTGAGAGACTTCTCTCATCTTCACACTTCTAAGTGCCATTGGGGTGAGTTTTTGTCCCTCGTTGTTCCACTGAAATTCATCATGACATGGGAAATAGCAACATTCCATCCAAAATTGAATGGTACCTTACCAACGGACCCCTAAGTAAGTTGCTAGAGTTACTAGATACTCAGGTTTAGGGGTCCGTTCACTGGGTCCTGTTGGGGATTTCTTGGAATATAGCAACATGCTTTGGTAATAATGATCCCTAAGCCTGAGTATATCTCAGCATCTCTATTACACCCACTTTTCCAAGTGACTATATACTGACTACAATTGACTCACTATCATTTGCCCATAAGAATTTTGGTGCGGGACAGGTTCTGGAAAAAGCTTGGATTCATCTTGAGTCTAAACTTTGTTGGTTTTCCATTTTACAGTCACCAAGCATTTCAGGTACCTTAAAATGGAGGAATCCTCACCTATATCAGCTGTATGGATACGGCTTATATAAGAAAAAACCACCCCCAAAACAGCCTTAGGTTCAGTGCCTCCACCAGGAATAAGTATATCTCAGCCCCTCTACCAGGAAGAAAAAGGTGCAATGGATAACTAGTCAGTATCCCTCTTCAAATCTTCCATTGAGCTTTTAGTAGGGGGTCCGTGGAAGTGATCGTAGCAATCGTTTGTAAGTTGGTTTCTACTATGGCCGATTTACGGGACGTAAACAACCTACTTACAGTATATAGGGGTTAGTCGATCCATTCACTATAAGTACCAGCAGGACATTTCAGTAGGTATTTTTTCCCTCTCCTACGATACGCTGATCGAAAATTTGGGCCCTACTTGGTATTATGATCCCATTATGGTTGGGGATTTTTGGCACCCCCCAGCTGCAGTTTCATCGGTTCATCGCTCCCTTCGGTTCGTACCAGCTAGATTTATTTACCAACAGGTTTTTCTACGCCACATTGTTTTTGCTTGACATTCTGACAACCTCATGCCTTTTATTCTCCTGAAAAATGGTGTTTTTGTTAGCATCTTTAAATGTACTTGCAGCAAGGGTTTCCAACAAAAGTTTCAAACGCAGAAGTTTCCAACACAAAAGCTTTCAACAAAAGCTTCCGACACACAAGTTCCCAAGAAAGGCACATGCTTCATAGGATCTTGAAATTGCCATCTGCCATCCTGCTGTTGCACCTGATTTTTTTGCAAAAGTGGAGGCTGGTGGAATCAGAATCATTATCGAAGAAATCCTTTGGAGGAAGAGTTGAACTTAGAAGTTACCCAAAAAAAACAAAGGAAGACTATCCAGTAGTTGTGATACAAACCCAGTAAACCCTACTGAACACCAGGTGTAAATGGGTGTAACTAACTAGGGATAAATCCACATTTCCACCAGTTTGGTGGGCCCATTAGTGTATGATTCCAACAAGACAGGCACCATCACCAGTTCTAAGTAGGGGCCCATATCTCTTATAGGGAGTGAAGAAAAAAACAGTTACCCACTTGTAAGGCCATTTATAGAGGTTCTTCGACTCCGTTTGTAATGATCGGCCTGGGGCGCATCTTATACCAACCAAAGCGCAATTTGCGATTTACTCTTCAATGGGGTCCTTCCAAGATTTGTTGGATTGAAATTGATGGATTTTCCACTTCATGATGGCAGAGTTTACTGAAAATGACGAAATTGCTGCAGTCTGCATTACTGCGACATTTTGCCAAGGCGCACTGTCATCAATCAATTGGATCACAGGGACCATACGCTGTTTCTTTTTTTCTCCAGGCTTCAGATAGGCACGCAAGGGCGTGGTATCCTCAAGAGAGGAATCCACAAGAGAGGAATCCACAAGAGAAAGTTGAGAGAAGTTGAGAGAAGTTGATAATTGCGAAGTGAATGCCAAAAACTTGGACCTGTATGGTGAGGGGAGCTGTTGCTTTTTGTTGGCGATGATGATGATGATGATGGTGATGATGATGATGATGATGATAATGATGACTACGGAAGATGATGATCTCTGCAAACACTACGATCATTAATAAGCATCCATCCAAAAACACCACCAGAATTGCAAACGGCACCCTTGAAATAAGGCCGTACTGAAGGCTTATTAAGCATGGGTTTCCCTTCATAAGGCCGTATTGAACCGTTATTTCTAGGACGGGTAGGGAGCCCCTTGAAATAGGGCCCTTTAAAATAACGCCTACTCAAGGGATGGAAATATATTTGGTTGTATGACTTGTTCCTTCAATTTTTCGATTCAAAAAAACTCCAAACAGAAACACTTTTGCCAGAAACGTCGAACAAAAATCGCGGTAATTACCAGATATTTACTGAATCGTGTTTATATTACCCAAAGAATCCATGTATGGTATATCACCCTACATTTGGTTGATTTCATTGGTACATGTAGCTGAGAATACCATGCATGGATCCTATGGGATACAAAATAATATGTATATTAAACCGCATATGATATAGGAGCAAAAAGGTCCCCAAAGGGTGTTTGAACAAAATCCCAAGTGTTCTAGTTTCTGGGCATGGCTTGTTATTTCTATTCTGGGCAAATTACTACAACTCCAAAACCTGCCTGATCAGGGCATGTTGGGGAAAAATCATCCCTTGCAATCACCACCCATTTTTGAAAGACCAACTGTAGACGGCGACGATTAATCCCATGCCGGCCGGGGAAGCAAAGACACGACCTTCGTTTGAAATGCAAATGCCATCTCCGTATTTCTGTAGGACTGGGAAGCAGCCTTTGATGCAAGCTGTCTTGGTGTCGACAAACAGCAAAACTTCCGCCCCGTCATGGGCCCGGTTTGTGCCACCACAAGGGGGCTGTCCCCTTGGCTGAGCAAGTGGCTGGCCGTTTCATTGGCCTGGTTGCGGGCCCAAAGTGCCCATGCCAGCATGGGTGCGAGACATGGCAATTCAGCAAAGCAGGGGCGAATATTTTTACGTAGAAATGGTTTGAGCCAGAGCTGACATGTACACGTATAAGGTTTTTAAGGAAAGTAGGGCATCCACTTGGACAGGATAAGCGAGAAACATCATTGCATGCTAAACCCATGCAAATCTTGTTCCCGTAGTGGCCTCAATGGTCTTCTGAATGGAATGGCCCGCCCCCTAAAATATAGGGCGTTTCAATTTGCATTTCTAAGAAGAATTCAACCTAGAACAAGGTGCTTAATACTTGACCAAAGACTCAACCACAACCACAACAGCACAAGCACAAGCACAACCGGACGACTGCTGCAACAGTCAATGACATAACACCACGCACAGACGCGCTTTTTCGCCTAGGTCTTCAATGGCCCGTCTTCATGTCAAAGGTCTTCAATGGCTCGAACCTCCTGCCGCATATGCTCATGGATCAATGAAGGAGTCAGTGTTTTATGGCTGTTTTCTTGTTGCGTTCATTGAAACTTACGATTCACAACATGTCGCTCCTCCAACGAGAAGGTCCCAATGTGCTTCGCCCGGCGCATGCCATCTGACGACATGGAAGCCCCATTACCTCCAGATGCTTCCAGCTTTCCAAGTCTTTTTTGCGTATGTGAGTCAATGTGGGTGGCCTTGGTACAGCAGCGTGTTGTCAACAAAGAACTTCGCCGCTGACCCACGGGCATTCCATTGCATCAGGTGCAAGGAGCCATCCTTACAGTGGTTCTTCCACGGAAACATGTCAAGGCTGTATGTCAAACTCGGCGCCGTTTTACATGATGCTAATTAGCCATTTGCGAAATATCTCATCAGCTGAGGTTGCCCCAGCGTCATCGAAACGGAAGCCGCCATGAAGGTCCGACACCACAATGGCCTTTGTGGACGGCTGACGCCCGCGGAAGGCCACCTGCCACAGTGCTCTATCAGAGGCGGTGGTAACAAGAAATCTTCAAGAAAATGCCAAAGAAGTTTCTTAAGACATCGGTCCGTGAGCTGGAGCCTCCCATTTTCATGGAGCAGCAGGTACTCGTCATTCCGGCCACTTGCGACGTGCCACCACTTTAGCACCAAGGTGTTTCCAAGCTGAACCTGCCGTTTTAGCCAAGTCATTTCACATAAAGTATGCNNNTTATATAATACAAATATAAATATATATATATATATATATTATATATATATAAATACATATACCTTTTACTTCATGTTTTCTAGGGGACGCAAGAAGCAAGCACATGAATGAATATGCAGCACCCTTGATGCTGATGTGATTTCAACGCGCAACTAAGCCATTGACGGGCTTGGGGCCATAACGGTCTGCTACGCGCCTTGCTGAGAGCTGCAACGTCTCTGACGGTTGCATCAGGTTGAGCATACTCACAATGTGAGGTGGCGACAGACGCTTCTGCGGATGCTCTTGCATGGCACCTGAACCCTGAAGGCACTCGAACCACACAACAAACAATCTGCCATATCCAACACGCACTGCAAATTGTAAGAGGAAATGGTGAAAGCAACTGTGCCTGGCATGTTTGCACGAGAAATCTGAAGTACTTCGGGAGCTTCAGAAACCAATCCCGGTGAGGCCGCAGGTCCAAAAGACATAGGTGAAGATGCAGGGTGGCTCATCAGGCAGATGATGCGCGGCGGCAAATGCGAAACCGATGCAGCTGTAAGACAACACTAGCATTGAAGAGTATTATTATGAATGCAAAGAACGAAAGCAGCACTGAGAAATACAACAACTGAGACTGACAATGTGTTGCTCGTCGTGGTCGGCCTGTGCTATAAGGACATGTAGTCGGGCAATAGATAGCACCTGACACGGCCCTGCGCTTTCAAAACTTTTGCATTTAGCGAGGTAGAGCTCTGCTGCAAAATCAAATCGGGTGAAACAATGCGATATGCATCGCACCAGGATGGCACGCGGCCTCCTCCAGCCAGAATTGCTTGAAGGGGTAGAAAGCGGTCCCCAGCTCCCCAACGATCTGCGTCTTGCCAGCCAGGTCCACTCTTGGAAGTTTCAATGGCCTTCAATGAAACCCGTGGCAGAATTCGTGCACCTATAAATATTTGCGTATAAGTCAGAATTACAATGAAGCCGAAATAGCCTCACGGCTTGTGAGGGGGCCTTGGCATGGACAGGAAAAGGATGGAAGAAAAAGGTCATGCTTTCAATCGAGACAAGGCACCACAGCCCCTTTTTCTTATTCTGTGAACGGTCAAAAATTCAAGACAAACAGTACAATACCAATAACAACCTGCTGTGTGATCAAACTTTTGTAGATGCGACTTGTGCTCTCAATCTAACTCTATAGTTTCACATGCAACACGGGCGACTATGCGATCTAATGAACAGCCAAGTCACTGTTCTTCATTCTGCAAGCTCCTCACATGGAGTCAGACTTGATGGAAGAAATACGCTTTGCCCAGGACCATGTGGGCAGGTAGCCCACTGGCCAAGGACTTGAGACTGTAAGCGCATATTATCCGGCCTCTTTGCGCCCTCATATCTGGCTTCAGGGAAAGGCCCTTTGCTTCCACGACGGCCCTGAAGGACCGCATGGCCGCGTAATATCCAAGCTCCATAGCCATCGCCATTGACGCTGCGCAACAAAAGAGCGCGGGTTCGACGGTCACAGTGGCTTGTGCCAAGTATATAGTGGTATACCTGGATGGAGAATCAGAAAAGAACCTTCCCTTGGCTAGGCATTGTTTGTGGTCAGCGTGTCACATGTTTGATTTCCTAATTTGAATGCAGGTAGCGGCCTGGAGGGACACCTGAAAATCAAAATTCATTGCAACCCTGAAGTTTAACGTGGTCCAACAGAAAATCAGCGGGAAATGGAGACCCCTTTTGAAAACCATCATTTTCAGCTTCCATTCCTTAAACTTTGGAGGAAAAATTGGATTTTTAAGGGGTCCCTTGGAGGTGTGTAATTCTTAATCTTCCGCAATGCTTTCCTCTTGTTCCCTAAGATTCCCTAAGAAACCCTGGGTAAGGGAAGCCTGACATACCCTTTAGGAAACATCAACACCCATCATTCGAATGCTTAAAGCAAGGTCAACATCACTCCATCCTCTTTGCCACGCGTCCATGACATAGGGGATGCGCAATTCTTCCAGCACCACCCAACTCACCTAATGTTGACCAGCAAAATGTTCACCCGGGTGCCTCCATATCCCATACCATGGAACTGGTATATTTACCTGCATGAATGGTTGACTTTCGTGGTAAATCTAGGTATATATATATATATATACGTATGTATACCAGTCCCATGGATCCTATGCGTATTAGATGAAGGTGAGAATTGTCAAAAGAATCTACAGAAAATCTGATGATGTTTTTTTGTTTCGCCATCTTGACCCCAACAGCGTTAAAAGCCAATCTCGCTATTCCAACGTGCCTGACAAGATGGGCCCCAGTTGTAAGGAGGATTTGTTTCTCCACTTGGGCTGAAATTACCACAGTCACCCAGTTGTTTTCCGCCTAAAGGCCCCTTTCAGCTGCATTCCTATTATGGGCCTATCTTGAACAAATCTGGGCCATTTTCTTATAAATCCTTAACCTGAATCTTTCTGCCATTTTGGGGCCCGGATTCCCGTACTAAACCACCATTTAGGGGTGACCAAAACCGGCGGGAAAGATCGTTTTAATAAATTGCCTAGACAAATTCTTCGATTCCAAAAACACCAAGTCACCATGCAATGTGGACACCAGCCCGCTGCATCATGCCAAAATTTCAGCTCTGGCGTCTTCTTTTCGAAGAGTCGCTCCTTCATTTCGAAGACGCGTTCCGTGGGAGTTGGACCTGCAATTCCTGAAGTAGTAAGCAAGGGAAGAAGATGCGGGTCCTAAGATAGGGATTTTTTTGAGCAAGGTGATTTGTAGACTTTGTAGTTACGTTCCACATCTTTTCACTTTTGGATTGAACATCACCATTTGAGGTATTTTTTTGATTTTTTGTTTGGATTTGTTTTTTCGCCAATTCCAAGGGGAATTGAACGACCCCCATTGGGAACTAACAATTTGCGCACCTAAAATTATCGTTTCTTGGAAGACAATTGTTTGCTTCCTTTTTTTTCATAGGGAAAATGGTGGTACCCTTGGGATGGAGGGCCCCTAGCTGTTTAACCCACCCAAGGATTGCTCCATAAGGGGGATATACCCACTAAATACCCCACTGAAGAGTCATAGGTACTACCTATTATGTATTTCAATGAAATGATGTGTATATATACCTGGAACCGAGATGACCCTTCTTTTGGTTCGAAAAGGCCTTGTTTTGAGGGGTTGACCTTTAAAACTAGGGGTCATTTGGGTTCCAGGCATACATGTCTTTGAATCTTGGGCTATCTAAGTTGATGATTTCAATCTATCCGTTTGAAAATCATCTGTCCATTCGCATGGTTGCTGTTGAACTGGAACCGTTTTCTGGCAGCCAACCAAAACGTCACGTTTTAGATTTTTTCTTTGCTAACAATGTCCTGATAAATCTTTCATTGCTTCATAAGTCTTTCTCCATCCAAAACCCCGGTCGGGTGCGGCGCCGGATTGTTGTTCCTGAAGAAGTGAGATGGCAAATTCCCCAAAAACCCAACTTCACAAAAAAAAAAAACACCCAAACGTTTCACTTCGAAATCTGTTTCACCCAAAACCGTAAATAGCTGTGAAGATGTTCAAAACGTATGGTTTTTCGCCATGACCTCATCTCACATTGAAAACCCCGAGCTTCTCTTCAATTCGGCCCAGCTGTCGGAAGAAAGGCCGTTCCGCCGGGTCGAAAAACAGCGCTTTCCACGGCCTGTTGGCGACTCGACCACCATGGGCTCCACAAACCATGGAAAAAACGTGTTTTATAGAACGGTCAACCCCTCTCATGTTGTAGAGAAGCTGGAATGGGATATTCGAAATCGTCCATGATCATGATTTGATCACATTTCGCGAAGAAATCTCAAATTCCTAACATGTTGGGTCATGTTGGATAGGATTCTTATTGCTAAAATATATACCCTCCCTGAAACTAACAGTTCGCACCTGAAAAGCTTCCATCGCAAAAGGAAACTAGTATGCCAACCATCCATTTTCAGGTGCAAACTGTTAGTTTCAGGGATTTTAATTGTTGCGGAATAAGGACATCACAAGCTTATTTACCCATTGCTGATGCTTGGTTCCAGCATCGGAAAAGCATATAGATAGTGCCTGGTTCCTATCAAGCAATGCTAAGTTGGTGGGTTAAGGTTGGTGACGGCCTTACCTGGGAATTCACTGAACCGACCAGATATCCAGGTTTTACCTGGGAATTCACTGAACCAACCTGATATCCATAACACAAGCCTTCATTGATCCTATATGTGTTCGTTTCTATGTGGAGTTAGAGCGGATTCGAACTACAGATCGGTTCTTGGGGGCACTGTGACATCCAACTATTTTGACCCTGGAGTAGGGAGGACGCTCTTCCCTGTTGTTTGAGGGGGAACAAAGGAGGCGGGGTTATCTAGATTCAAACAAACAGAAGATGTTTCTCATTAGGTAAACAGCACATCATGCACTTAGATTTGCTTGAAGTGGATCGAAATAATTCGAAACATATTCCCCAAATGGTGGTGAAAAATGGTGATGAATCCCATGGTAGAATCCGTAGAACTCACCAACAGAACATATCCAGGGTTCTTGGAACCTGATGGCCAGCCATCCATTGAAATAAATGCTGGGCGGTTTCCATTGGATGTGCTGAACCCAAGTTTTTTTATTAGGAAAAAATGTTGTTACAACGATTAGACAGCAATAGAAAAACTGGCTGGCACAAGTGCACCCAAAAACTTCCCAAGACAACTGTCAACTCAACACATCAATTCGTACCTGAGCTGTTGTTCCACAACAAGCAAAACATTCGTGACATCTCAAACATCAAAAAATGTGTGGCGGAAAACTAACAGAACGAACCACCATTTGTGTTGTTCTTGTTTCATGTTTTTTGTTTGTTACATAGTTTTCACAAAACCCTCTTTTTCCCTCCCAATAAATTTATTGGAAAATTAAACTGGAGGGTACAGTAATTCGTATGTAACTTATGTATCAAAAACTTCCACCTCACTGGGGCCAACTTGAGGCTCCGAGGCCTCCCATTTTCACCACCATCGCCGCAGCTCCCAGCCACGACGACATTCCCCGCCGCAACGGCCACGGCGACAACCGCCGCGTGTAGCCACAACCAGCGCCGTGTCGCTGTGGCGATGTTGCAACGGCGGAAAGGCCATGGCGGTTCAAAGGAGTGGGCGACAGCATTCAGAGGATGAAACCAGAAAGACTTTCAGGATAGAATCAATGATGGGCCCCCTGAGTGTTGGATATGTGGTTTTATCTGGTTTTATCCTAGTTACACCCACCCACTTAAAACTGGTGGTTAAAGGAGGGTTTCCTGGGGTTTAGTGGGGTTTGCCTTAGCATATTTTCATGTTTAGGTTCTGGGATTCCTATAACCCAAAGCACACCTGGATGACATCATGCTATGGGATCAATGATTTGGAATTTCGTCTCTCCAGGTGTTAGTTTATGCTACAATTTTGTTTTTTGTAGTCGTGGTTGGTTTTAATTAAAGAATTGTTGGAAAGGAAGAAAAAGTGGAAGCGGCATCAAAAGATGAAAGACTTTGTTACATTAACATCCTCAACTGGATCCCCATAAAAATTCCAATTGGACCTTGGAGGCCCTGATTTTATAGGTACAGAATCGGGCTCCCAGGTCCCATGTCCCATCACAGTACTACAGAATATGAACTCCCAGGAAAAACCAAAAAACATCGACAGTACAGAGTATGGGCACCCAAGGTTGAATTTGACAGCTTGTTTTGGTAATTTTACCCCCCTAGGGGGGCCAAAGTTCAGATTAGTCCCAAATCAGGCAAATCAACAACATGTACAGAATGGTGCTCTCAAGTTATGTTGGTATGTTGGTATGTCTTCACTAGTTCAATCTACTCAGATGTGATACCTTGACTTAGAGGTTCAGGGTACAATCCGCAAGTTTTTCGCAACCGATGACATATTTGTTAGAAGGGGACCAGACTCACTTAGGTGACCACCAGGGGACCAGACTCACTTAGGTCACCACAAAACGACTCACTTAGGTCCCCACCAAAAGAGACTCACTTAGAGCACCACTTTTCGACTCACTTAGGTCACCACAGACCACAAAACTGTGAGAGGTTTGTTAGTGGAGGGCACTCACTTAGGTCACCTCACAAGCAAACTACATACTTTTAGGGTTGGACATGGGGACATGAGGCTTAGGGGACATGGGGGGAGATGGGGACATGGGGGGGACACGGGGACATGGGGTTCAGGGGACATGGTTCCATTACATCACCTATAAACAACACCAACACACCTTTAGGGTTAGACATGCGGCATGGGGATTTGGGGTTTAGGGGACATGGGGGGATTTAGGGACATGGTTCCAACATCGGGTTTAGGGGACATCAGGACATGCGAACTGGGGTTTAGGGGACATGGGGGGAGACGGGGACATGGGGGGGATATTGGGACACAGGGACATGGGCTTCAGGGGGCATGGCTCCATTAGATCACCTATCCACAACACCAACACGCCTTTAGGGTTTGCAATCTGCTTGCTTTGTCGCAGCACGCAACTGCATCACCAAAACAAGTTGGTGTCATCCTCCAACATACAAAATATTGTGCTTGCCAAGATGAACCGTCATTTTACAATGTGGTGAGCACCAGGTGTCATCCTCCAACATCACCAAATACCGTGCCTGCCACGAAAAGGTCACGGTCATGATTGATCCTGTCACATATGAAACGTCAGATGGCGTAGTGCCATTGCACCCCCTTCTGTGTGAGGTCATCATAAAATTCTACACGCTTGCTAAGTTTTTGCATGCACTCCTACACGCTTAACGAAATCTTTCACATGGCGGCGATCAGAGCGAGTAAAAAGTCGGCGCTCGGAGCGAGCAAATTCGCGGCGCTCAGAGCGATGCACCTCCCTGTTAGAAGTGGTCGAAATTCGTCCCCTAAGTAGAGAAGTAAGTTGACATTAATAGAATCTGTTTGTACTGAGTACCCTTAATCTCGAGTCATTGTATTTCATAAAGCTTAAACCCTGATTGAAAAAGCTGATGTTTGAAAAATCAACCGCTTGGGCTGGGGTGATCCTTTGCTTTGACTGATCTATTGATTCAGTATATGTGTATAAGATGCCATAAGATCCGAATCGCTTGTGAATATGTGGAGAGACAGCTCCTCATGAGAGCAGTGGCAAGTTCTTCTTGTCGTACAAATACAGATTCGAACAAATAAATCCCACACCTAAACTACAGAATTGTATTCAATCTCCAAGACAATACGCCAAAAGTCATCCATCTTCATTTTACAAAAACATGAAGCTGATTAAGACCTGCCAAAGGTCTTTTTGGATTTTTTTGAGCCACAAAAGTCCAAAAACAGGCTGATGGAAGTGAATCTTTTTAACATCCTGTTGTTTGAAAAAAATTCGGCTAACCGCAAACCAGTTGATACTTTTGATGTTTCAGAAATCCGGCTTAACCTGTTGATATGGAGACTATCTACCATCTTCTTAAATCGGCGTTCACTAATCTGACAGGTGCTTCGCCGGATGTCCAAACCATCAACAGGAATCATGTTTTGAAATCACCATAATTGACAAATTATGCATATAACTATATACCTCAAACCCAACTGACCTCTATTTTTTAAGGTCAACCCCCCCAAAACAAGGCCTTTTCCAATCAAAAGAAGGGTCGTTTGTATTCTAGGTATATATATTTGGCAATTCTGCTGGTGACCTTTTTGAGGATGGTGAGTTCACGTGACCCTTTCAATGGTGTTTCTTTGGTGACCTCCAACGATCGGGGATAAAATGGTCACGGCTTAAATCATCTGGTATATATATATATATTTATACACATATCTATATATATATATGTGTACCACCTGGAAAGTAGATGGCGCAACTTCCATTAGTCTTGCTTTATCATGGCCCCTTACGAATCGCCACCTTTTGAGGGGTTGCACCATCTACTTTCACCACAGTGGTATATAAAGGCACCAACTCTATACAACCTCCCCTCCATTCCTGAAAAGATACCCTCCCTGAACTAACATAGAACCTAAAAATGATGGTTTCCAATGGGAAGCTCCGAGATTCCAGACAACCCCCATAAGGGAGCGTATCCTCAACTCGGATTTTTTTCGAGTTTTGTTCAAGGTCCTTAACTCGAATCAAAAATCCTTCAAGTTGGGAAGCATTTGCGGGTAGATGTGCCGCGACGGAAGTGATCGGAACAATGGTGATCGGATCAATGGGTTATTTCACCTACTTAGAAATGGGATATAGTGGTGGTTATAAGTTATAACCCACTGATCCTAACCTTTGATACTAACTTCCTGGGACATCCAAGTGGGTAAGGCTGCAATGTGTGTTTTTTGAATTTTTTGGACCCCAAGTGCCCTGATAAAAGATGAAGGAAGGTCTTACGCCCCAAAAAGATAGGTTATACTTTAAAAGCCCTTTTATAATGAAGGTGGGTCCCCATGGTGAGGTGCTTTATTTCACAGCCCACCCTGCTCGGAAAATTACTTTGTCGCAACATTCAAGTGTGTTGAAATATCATTTCCCTCGGGGTGAGAAAACGTCAGGATGTTTTGTTCAACCAGCACATAGACAGTGTTTGTGATTTTGGGAAATTATTTTTGCCACCATAAAATCCTAGAAACACTCTCAGTATGCAAATAAAACTGAAAAATGTCTACCTATATGAGCTCTCAATAATACTGGTGAGCCATATTTTTCTAAACAAGTCCTTGCAAGCCTTACCCTCCTGAGAACTTACATATCCCACCACCTTGGGAAAAGGAAAACCATCTTCAAAAGTGCCTTGGGATGGGATATGTTAGTTCCCTGGAGGGTACTATTGCTTTCTTTTCGAACATCAAAGCAATCTCATGCTTCAGTTTGCCCATTTTGAGATCTTCCCCTGAAAGAAGGCCTTTGGAATTGGAAAATTCATTAATATCTATATAGACATCACCAATTTTGGTGGATTCCATGTTCGTTTTGTAAAGCGGGTGTAACAAACGGCCAATCAATAGCCAAACAACTTCGCGTGTCAGCTGGGTTTGGATTGGTGGCTGAAATACCTCTTGCAAATAATGAGATACTCGTCTTATCAACCCTTTGCCAGATTTCAGCCAACAGTCAGCAACTAAACTCATGCTGTAGATCTCTGGCCAATTCGCACATTTATTTGACCAACCTTTGCCAAGTTGACAAAGTTTCCAACAATTTTGCACCGTATTTCACCAAAAACTACCACGCCTCTCCCACGAAGTAGGCACGAAAGTCCTGGCAGATCAGACAGACAGGTTGAATCTGAGGTTGTGTGAAAACTCCTGGAAAATTAACGAATGTCAACTAAAAAGGGACCCTTTTTTAAGGAAATGTCATCTTCCAACCATCAATTTTCAGGGGATATGTTAGTTTTCAGGGAGGTATACAATTGTCTTGAACTCCTTCTAAGGCAAAACCATCTAAAAAATGTACCATCCAACAAATGAATGAAAATGATTGAAGATGATGAAGTTTACGTCACTATGCCCACATTCCCAACAAATATATTTTGTTGACTCTTTTCCCATGGTGTTTGTTCAATCTCATCCATTATTTTTCACTTCTAAATCTTCCTTCTTCATCCAAAACGTTGTTCTACCAAAACACCCCAACCATCCCACCGGCCACCTGCCATCCCACCTGCCATCCCCCACGCCCACCCAAACGGTCCCTGGACCTCGGAGGGGCGAGCTTCTAAAAAACCCGAGCCCTGCAAATATTCCAATCGATCCACTGGCACCTACCGAGCGTGTCCCGATGTGGCCACGGGAGGTCGATGGGGGCGGAAAGTTGCGTCATAGACTCGAGCTCCAAAAGAACTTCAACATACCCCTTTTGAGCATACCCCTGGCATCCCCAAAAACTTCCCCCAAATGATTCAGGCATTCCGAAACATAGAGTGCTTGGTTGGGCGTCGTTTGGGTCTGTCCAAAGGGGTATGTTGGAAAATTCCGAAACTCAAGGTTTGTTCTGTTTGTTACCACCAACTAAATAAGGATTCCATGATTATCCCCTTATTTACAGAGGTTTTAATCATCCCACGTGTCTGAAATCATCCAACAGTATGGATTTTACCAATTGCCTAGTTGATTTTTTAGTGCCAAACAAATTTTTGCCCCCAAAAAAACCCTGCACCTCATAGGCTTCTTCCGCATAGCTCTCAGTGTCATCTTGCAAACTCCCTTCTGCTGTCACCGGCATCCAGCTGAAGATACCTCCAGGTAACGCGGAAGGGCGGCGGCGGCTTTTTGGCAGTTCAGGTGATTCCAAATTTCTGCAGGAAAAATGGGAAGTACACAGAGATACCTGTTGGATACTACTTTATAGCTAGTTTATTCCATTACTTATATACCTGGAACTTGTTTGTCCCCCTATTTTGGGTGATTGAACCCTCCAAAACAAGGTGAAAAAACTCCAATGAAATCCAATGGTCATGGATGGGTTCCAGGCACTGAAATACCTGTTGGGATATGTATGCTTTTGTTCTTTTAACAGATTGGATCTGCCTCATACCCTGAACAAACATTTTTTTATTGATTGATAACGGTTGGATGATTCCAAATCTCTACATGGGAAATGGGTGAAACTTACCAAACTTCCATTTAGGACAGGTTGTTTAGAGTTCCAGGAGATAGTTATTTACAAATATGCCCTTTGTTTTTTCAAGCGTTTGGATGATGTGAAATAAAGATCCCTGAAAATTATACGTACCACCAAGAGCACTTGTGGAACAAAATCCTTAGATTTCTCACATCCATCTTTGCTACCAATCCCGTAAGTCCTCCATGGAGACTCAGCCCCTTACACTGAAATGGATTCCTTGCAAATGGTATCCTTGAGGCTGGGAGCTGGCTAACCACTATGTTTGGATTTGGCACAAGACTTGGCTGGATAGCCCTGTTGGTCACAAGGTTATAAATACATCCTGTACCTGCAGAAGTGCCTTGTTCTCTTGTTTCTTGCTCCCTTTACTGGTCTGCCATAGCTGCTAAAGTGTGCAGTGCCACCCTGCCGCAGCAATATCCTCAGCTAGTGTTGTTTGTCCTGGCAAAAGACTAAAAGCTCATCTGTGGGTTATTCTTCTGGCTCTTCCAAAAGGCTTGGAGGTCTCCATCCTTGCAAGTAAAAGCTCCCAGCATGTCCTTCTCTGCCATTTCCAGGATCCACTGGTGAGGGAGTAGTAAGAAGCAATCTGTCTTCTTGGCAACTGGGTTCCCTTCCTCTTTCAAGAGCATTGAGCACTTTACTTCCCAAGGCACAGGCCCTGCAACGTTTCGAAAGCACTTTCTTGGAATGTCCCTGTTGCAGTTTCCTGGTTTGCAACCATAGGAACCCAAGGCCTCAAGGTCCAACATCTCAGCAGAGTTTGCACCTGACTTCACAGCTGCAGCTGCAATCTCTTGAACCTTCCACAGCACTCATTTTGCCCATGGCATATCTCTTGATTTGTGTGACCAACTTCCATAAGACAACATCCCACCGAGCAATGTGAATTTTATCAAACTTTCACCGTTTCATGGATTTTTCTGTTCAACAAACTGAGAAATTCTCAAAATGAAACTACAATATATAACTGTTGATGGTTCAGAAATCCGGCTAACCAGTTGATATGGCAAAAACCCCAATATCTACAGGGTTTTATACATCTCAGGTGCAGGATTTCTTCCATCAACAATATCAAACAGTGCCGTATGTACCATCTTCAGTGACTTGTTGCGTAGTTTTTCGCACCTGAAAACAACGATAATCACGAAGTTTTACTTCCTTTCACCCTACCACTTATATAAATGTCCCAGGAATTTAGGATCAAAGGTCAGGATCAGTGGGTGATTTCACCCCCAATTCATCCCCCATTTAGGTGAAATAACCCATTGATCCGAGCACTTGGAAGTCCAACAGGACATCCAACCCAACTGCCATCTTCCCCGAGGCCAGGGCCCGAAACCGCCTCCTCCCATCTCATCTGAAACATACTCTGGCGCATCAAAGGGATCATACCTCGGTTTTTGTTGGATCGAATCCAAGGGGTTGAACCGATGATGGGGATGGAAATCCTACCTACCCAGTTTATATGGTGGATTATATGGTAAACTAGATATATTTAAAACAAGTATATGAATACCATGAGAACCCACAACCATGGGATATACTATAGGTGTGGCCCCATTCGGTTGAGGATGCTTGAGAAACCGTGTGGGAATGGTGTTGAAAATATAGTTGTATACATGTCATATCATATATGCAGACTACCATGAGAACCCACGTGAAACCTTCATTTTTAGGGGTTGTTTCACCCATATATATATATATATATATATATTAGGGGGTTAAAACCCTTCATTTTTCATGGGCACTTGGGCTTCAAGGGGGTTGGGGATGAGAAACTACCCAGTTATGTGTGGATTATTTCAAAAACCATGAAACAAGGATCCCTATGGTGGCTCAGCCGAGGAGAAGGGTAGTCTTTTTCCCATTATCATGACTGATCAACCTACCCCTAACATACCCCCCCAAAGAAATAAGGGTTTAATGAGGCCTCATTAAGAGAAACCAACGGTTAATAAGCCCTTAATAAGGCCTTATTTCTGAGGAACGTACGTGTGGGGGTAGGTTGACCAGCCATGACATGATTTACGACGGGCTTTTTTCAAACATCCCAAGTTCCAAGTGGAAAGCCTCGCCGGATTTCTGAACCATCAACAGTATCGATGATTTACAACTAGGGCCTAGGGTCATGGGAATCCAAGGGTACCCACCCTAAGAAGGCCTTATTAGGGGATTGCTAAGGGATAATGATGATGAATCTCCCCTCAATCAGGCCTTCTTGCTGGGGTAAGATTCCCATGAATATTTGCAAGGGATTTCCACCTCTTATCACCCATGGATCGATGGTGACAACAGAAATATCCTCCAAAAAATCAACGGTTTTGAAACCTAGAGAAAGCTAGGAACACCTTAAGAAAAAACTGATAAAACACCAACATCACCAAGAAAACTTGGAAAATCTTTGTGCAAACGACTATGTTGGAAAATTGCTGTGTTTTTTTCATCATGTCGTCTTTGCCCCATGTCTTTGACTGTCACCTGTTGGCACGTTTTCCGTGAACCTATCCCCTCCCATGCTGGAGACATATGCAAAAAATGCCACCGAAAAAATTTCCCTTCAAGGTTTCTAGCAAAAAAATAGATCCATAGCCTTTGCGCCAAGAGGTCTACAAAAAATCCGCAGTATAGGATGCAGTTTTTGAGGGATGTTTTTCCATCAACTAATAATGAATTGGTGGTTTGGGTTGGTGGTTTGGGATTCTACGGGTACCCCTAAGTACCCACCCCTTTCATCAGGGGATTCCCAAAAATCCGAACCACCAACCCAAACCACCAACTAACCGTTAGCTGATTCCGCCTTCGAAAAAATATGTTTAACAAAAGAAATGGCAAAATGTTGAAGGAATACAGTACCACTTACCATGTTAGGAAACCGGACTCCATGTGAAACCCCCTTCGCTTTTTCAATTTGGGTCCCTTTCCTTACCAAAGTTGGTGATTTTTTTCCACGTCGGGGAGGAGATTGATATTTCCGACGGGGTTTTTTCAAAAATAGGACTGCAACTTGGAGGATCATCCCAGTGACAATTAGTAACCTGCATCTACATCCCAGGTCCCACGTTGTTCGTTAGGATCACCCCAATTTTAAGAGCCATGAATGGCCAATTTGGAAGGGGAACAACCCGATCTTTTGGATGATCTTGCAAGAAATACATGCCATCCAAAACACTCCAAACTGGTCATACTTCCTTTGCTGACCAATCTTCCGATCGGCCTCGGTTTTTTTTGCGCACGTTCTTTTTCGAGCGTTGGTCGTTTTGGTTTGTTTTTCAGCCCAAAAAGGGGTGATGTTTTGCAAGTGACGAACGTTCACAACCCTGTTGACATTCCATTATATAGTAGGTTATTATAATCCCCATATAATTGGGTAGCATAATCCCCTATATATAGCAAAATAACCACGGTTTTGGCCACTACTCAAATAGCAAACCACCCTTTAAAAGGGAACACATTAACCCCGCGAGGGTCCCTGCTTGATTCCCCGAAGTTGTGCTGCATCTTGAGCACCACAAGAATCGGACATCCCGGACTCTGTTTTTCCGTTCATAACAAGACTAACCAGGGATTGTTCCTTCGCACTTAGGTACCACTCTGGGTTAGTGACGGGATCCTTACAAGGGCCTATGACATGATCCCGAATTGGGTATTTCTTCATCCCCTAAATAGCCAAAACAAGCCAAAGATTTTTTCTTTATCACTGCTCGTGGAGGGTCAAATGTTGTTCATATCTAGCTGGGGTTGGGGATTTTTTCAAAAGCTTCAAAAACACGAAAGAAACCAGCTTGAGATCAAGAGAAATAGTGTTGAGCTATTGTAGTTTTCATAGCTTATAGGATCTGTGTATTATATATTCACCTACATTGATCACATAAAGATCAACCGTTCATGTAGGTAAGTGTACCAATCACATGCATCCTGTGAGTGCGTGAACAACTTGGATAGGCCTAGATATCGGGGTTGTTTTGAATGATCCTCTAGTGGTGAATTCGCATGTGAAGAAAAAGTGATATCAATTTATTGAGTGATTGACTGAAAACCCTTATATACCCCAGAAATTTCCAAAGATACCAAAAATGGCCATATTTAAGGGGAAGGGCCTGTTGTACAAAATCAACAAGTTTAGAAGATTAATCTGGATTAATCCGAATCATGTGATGAAGCATGTTGTGAGTTGTGCAAATCAAGTGTGATGGAAGACAGACGAAGATGATGCATGTTTTCACAGCCAGCAACAGGCTCCGGCATCATAAGGCTTCTTCAGGTTTCGGCATCACAAGGCTTCTTCCAGAAGCTTGTGGGCATGTGCCAGTGCATCAGCGCGTTCAGAACAAGCAGCCTTCACTGGCTCAAAGCATCCGCTGGGTGCACCTTGCCCTTCATGCGCTTAGCTGCCTTGGGTGACATAGGCGAACTGGAGGAAGATGAAAAAGATGAGGATGGTGACTGAGTAGCTTTCGATGAGCGGGCAGGCTCCATCACAGTGTCATCTGATTTTGCCTCTTGATCTTCTGTCTCACACGCCTGGTTTTCCATTGCATCCTTCTCAATCTTGATTGAGATATGCCTGGATCTCAGCAAGCATATGGCCTGTTCTGAGTTATGAATTTCAGTGAGTTTGAGCTAATAAATACTCCCCGTTTCAGTGAAATCCACAACTCACAACCGGCCTTTCTGTACTTAAAAACGGAGCCACCTTTTCCAAGGCCCATCATTTTGGGCATCCAGCCGGTAGTTTTCGGGTGTGTAACTCTTCCCCCTTTTCCATAAATCAACGATTCCGTGTTTTGTTTGCACTTTAACTCGGAAAGTTGAGGCTTTTACTCATCAAAAAAAACCTACTGACGGCTGGCTCGGCTCCCCCAGAGATTCCGAAATTGGAGGACCATCATTTTCAGGTTCCATGTGGGTGTTTCCAAAAATAATGGTATCCCCAAATCATCCATTTTAATAGGGTTTTCCATTATAAACCCATCCATTTTGGGGGTTTTCCCCCTATTTTTGGAAACACCCATGTTTCGCTTGAAGGGGACCCCCGCATTCCTTTACAAAGAAAAAACCATCTCCTTGCAGGATCCCATCAACTACTCCCCACCCATCAATCCGATGGCCCAAAAAATGGGAAAATGTTGGCCTCCCAAAAGGTATCAAAACCAGGGCTCTTGTGTTCCGTTTTTGGAAATATCCCATATCCAAGCAAAAATTGCATGGGACCGAATCCCAACGGACCCCGCTGGGAAGTTGCGATCGAGCTATTAGATACTCAGATACTCAGGTTTTTTCGGGCATCGGATCCAATCAGGATAGTGACTTAAGCCAAAATATAGTAGGTTAAGATACCAGATACCAAATGTCTTATGCATATGAAGATGTGTTGTTGCTATTGGTGATTTTTGTTGTCACCAGGTGAGTTTATAAAATCCAAAGGTGAAAGTGACGACAAAAAATCCCTGGAACAAAAAGAAAAAGTTGCAAATTCACCTTTCCCTATCCTTTTTGATGAATTTTTGGTCACCTTATTCTCCCAATCGTACGGTTGATGGAAGAAATCCCACGTAAAAAACCTTGTAAATAACGGGAAAAGCTACCAACCTCAACTGGTTTTCTCGCCAGATTTCTGGTTGCCATCAAGCGTATTAAATGTTCTCAAAAAAACCTGGTGATCCCCCAAAGCTGACGATTTTTAAGGATGAAGTTTTGTAGCTTCGAAAAGCCCTCAATTGATTAGCTTTCCAGATGCTATATTTGTCATCTCCAAAATAAACCCCAAATAGCGGGGTTTGCTAAATTCGAATCACTTTCAAGAAGGTCGAATCCATTGGTTTTTCCCATGGAGGTGGTGTTTACTCTTTCCTCCCCATGTGATATGGAAAATGGCGACCCCGCCAAGACTAGTTTCCTCTCAGAAGTCATGTTTCCACTTCCATCATTGTAAGGAAGCTACCAACTTTATTATTTATATACCTTTTAACCCTCTAAAATTTAGGAAAAACAAAACTTTAAACAACAACAAAATCATGAAAAAAGAATCCACATTCAAATATCATCGCCCTTCCTTTTCCGTTGTGTTTCACTGCTTTTCACTGCTTTTCTCGTTGTACAGGTTTTGTTGAAGTTTTTTTGCCTCCCTGAGTCCCCCTAACATGGGAGGAATCAAGGCATCTCCCGACTCCTGTCGAAAAAGATTGGGGTCGATTTTGACAAACGCCCGAAAACGGCCAAGGGCCCCGAGGCTTATGGTTCTTAATGGAGTTATATATATAGAATATAACTCCTATAAATGCCCTAAAATAAATGGGTAGTTTATAACCTTATCTATAGAGGGGTTATGACTCCACTTATGACTGGTAGGGCCCATCTTGCAACTGTAGTATGGTTATTTGAATGATTGGACTGCTTTCAAGTTTATGGTAAATGCAATTCGAAAAGAAAAAATAGGTTACAAGAGACTATTTAAAACACTGGTTTGGAATCCCATCATCTTGGATGTGTTTCCCCCATCATCTTGGATGTATTTATGAAACCAATGGTTAATAAGTCCGTAATAAGGCTTTATTTCTGGAGGTAGGTTGATTAGCCATGATTACAAGCCACTTCAACTTCGTTGACAAGAGTCCTCTGCCCCATGAGAATGGTTATATAATGAGGTCAAAATGCCTATCAAAGATCAATCTTTTCCCGGATGAGGATAGCCTACCAAAAATTGATATCATTTGTAGGAGGACCAAAATGTCAAAGCAGCAGAGGTCCAAACAGTCTTCGTGAATTTTCCCTTGTTTTCAAGGTTTGCTGGTGCACTCCAAGAAAGGTTGGAAAAAAAACACTTCTGGAGAGGTGTGCGCCCTCCCAACTGTGCACAGCCGCGTGTTGGCGGCCGCGCTTCGGCAGGAACTCCGGGATCATCTTCTCCACGTCTCTCTGCAATGACATAACACAGGCCCCCACATGTGGCCTGCTGCCATCACCCGTTCTTTTGATATGTAATCACCCGCTTGGGTGGATAGCACAGCTCCAATGGTGGTGTCGTACATGGCAGGGATGGGCCAGGTGTTGCAAGACGATCCTCGATCGCCACGCCGAAGCGCGCGAATGGATTTGACTGTTGCGCCCCGGCCGAATCGGTGAATAGGGCCCTGCCGTCTTTGTATCCTGTGATACGGCTGTTCACTCGAGCGAGCACATCCGCCCCACACGCCAGTGCGGCGGTGACGGTGAGTGACAGCTGGGGGGCGTCACCGCATAGCCTTCTTGGAAGTCTCTGTCACAATGGTTGGCATCAGCATTGATCACTTGAAATGCACGAAGAACCATAAAGTGCCAGTATATGTTGGTGATTCAGAATGGGTTTGTCTCAAAAGTAGGACTGCCCGAAATACCCAGATACCCTGGCAATGATTCATATATGATTCATTTTAGAAGGAAACCATTGGTCTTAGGATCCCTCATTTTGAGACAAACCCAAATAGAGTTTCTCCAAGATATTCAATTTGCAGGCAGGTAGAAAAAAAACATCAAAAACTCAACAAAACCATCTTTAGAGGTCCCAAATTTTCCAGGTCCCAAATTTTGGAGGTCCCAAGTGCTTTCATGTAATTCCCTGTCTTCAAATGTCCAGGGGGGTTTTGCTGAAGTTTACCCCTCTACTTTCCGGCAAAGAAGAAGATGTGTCCAAATTTCCTTTCTTACACACACCATTTTACTGTGCTTGATTGCTGGAGACCCTGAAACATGGCATATCATAATTTTTTGGTTTACGTATACTTAACTACACTCCCTAAAACTCCCATAGCCTTTCAAAAATGGTGGTTGGGAGACTGGTTTGCTTTTTGGGAAGGCCTACTTTCAGGTGCTATGTTTGTTTTAAGGGAGTGTAGGTAGTATCCACTACCCCTCCCCAGCACAGCCGGAAAACCCCTCCGAAGTGAACCTCAACCTCGGCTTTTCGTGGAATGCGTGGAAGGCGTGCTTGGCAGCGCCGCCTGAATGAGTCGTCGGGAGGATGGATCGAATCAACATCTTACAATAGCGAGCCCCCAGGAACTGCACGATCGGCAGAAAGAAAAATACGACTTCCAGTAGGTAGTATGAATCATAGCATATTATTTATATACAGCAAATGTATATTTTTATATATGCACCCCCCAAAAAATTCACATGTCACCTGAAAAGGTACCATTTCAAAAAGGAAAATCGTCTTGCAAGTCTTGCATTTTTGTGGCCACCGCTCACCTTTGCCGGGCCCCGGACCTTGAGATACCGGTGAAAGCAACCAGAACCTCGGGGTGGTAACGGTGTAGCAAGAAAAGTTGGAGAAAGGTCCCCATGAATGAGTCGATGCATGTATATCCTATTAAAAATGGTGATTTTCCGATGCTAATCATGTGAATTTTCGGGAGGGTATAAATACCACCTGGAAAGCATCGATGGCGATCGCCACTCCCATTAGTCTTGGTTTATACAAATCGACACCTTTTGGGGAGTTGCTAGCCATCTTCACCACAGTGTTATTAGAGGAAGTGTGCACAGGGTCCAAAAACACTCCTTACATTCGGGATACTGGCTATCCCCAACTTAAATGACGGGGGAATCCTTCTAGTCTGGGGCTTCTAAGAAACCCCTACACAGGAAGGTTGATGACTATCCCGATTAATTACATGGAAAGCATGGGAGTTTAGACCCTTGGCACATATCTGAAAAAAATCCGGAAAAAATCATTCCTTTCGAACACAAAAATGGAAGGGTCAAATTTAAAAAGGTCCAACAAACATATCTCATGAAAATACGTGAAATTTGTCAGGAATAGATATCCCATGAAATATTCAATGATTCAAAAATATACATATTCGGAAAAGAACAAATCTTACTTCAAAGGTCGAAGATCTACTTCATATGTTTTAGGTTTAGTCGAAAAACTCACCCCCTTTTTTGGCGAAATAAATGGTTTCAAGTCTGTGTAAGTCTTAGAGCCCGGTCCGCTTGGGTTGAATGGAAAATTCCCCAATGTTGGTTGGAACCCATCGTATTGCTGGGAGGGAATCAGCTGTTTTGAGCCGGCAAAAATGGAAAAAAAAACTTACTAAAACAAACAGCTGGGAATTTATGCCTGAAAAGCATTGGTGGTTGCAAAGTTTGAACATTTCCTATATTCTATAGCTACTTGATAGTACTTACCTGATGCTAAAAGGGTATAGAACGATAATGACCCCTATGAAAAAAACCATATGATTGGTAGACGATCCTTTCTTTTTTGACGCTGTTCGGCCTAATTTCAGGAGCGATGTTAGTGTTAAGACGTGCACCAAAAAAAGGAAATGTTGATGAAGAGGTCCCTCCAATTGCAGGAGAGAGGAAAAA
Organism: Breviolum minutum Mf 1.05b.01; assembly: GCA_000507305.1. Lineage (NCBI taxonomy): Eukaryota > Dinophyceae > Suessiales > Symbiodiniaceae > Breviolum > Breviolum minutum. Next base: position 58,760 of record DF240153.1, read on the forward strand.
AACCTTTCACCCAGCCCACCTGAAATAGGGATCGGATTCCCCTACATAGGGTTTGCGATGAATGTCCCGCGGTATCAAGACAGAAAAGGGTTGATGAAATCATCATCTTCAATCCCTCTTGATGTGATGTCTTTAAAAAAAAAACTAACAAAAGGGGACATCGGTCATCAACCCTGCCTAAAGCGGCGGCTCCAAACTCCCATTGGTTCCCTGGTGGTAAGGGATGGTCATCAACCCAATAACAGGGTTTTTTTGTACCCATTGTAAGGATTCCCTAGTAAATTTGGGATGACCATTCCCAAATCTGAGGATTCTTAGAGTTTGTGTGGATCTCCAAACAACTTGCATATATTCAGCGAAAATATTTTTAAAACATTTAAGTAGTTTTGTTTCTGAATCTATGAAAGCTGTTTGGCTTATGGCCAAACATCTTTCATATATTCGTCGAAACGTGGTCAATAAACGAAAGGAACCTTTTTCCCGAATCTATGAAAGTTGTTTGGCTCTTTACAGCAAAACAACTTGCATATATTCTTAAAATGACGCGAATAAAACAAAGTTACTTGGGCAGGACTCCAAACACCTTGTTTTTATTCCATCAAAAAAAACAAAACATGTTTCATCGGAACAAACCGTCACAGCAAAAAACCGAAGGTCCGGAACAAACCGTCGCAAAAAAAAATCGTATGTTGCGTAATTCAAATCATTCTTGTTTACTAAAGCGATCGTTTATAAACGAATTCCCACCTGCACAGGCGGAGGTTGCGACCCCTTCTGCGGCTGCGGTTGACTTTCCATGAACCGCTGGCCCTTGTCTATGGTTTGACAACTCCAAGATTTGCTCGTTTGCCGCAAATCCATTGCCTAATTGCCATTGCTTTGGTCCATGTGGCATGCCTTCTTGGCCAGGCTGCTCTTGTGGTGGCTTCGCTTCAGCTGGTTCTTGTGGCGCTTGGTGCTGGTCCGGCGCAGCTGCCCTGTCTTGTTGTTGCGGCCCACGCTGCGCAGCTGCCATTTGTTCTTGCCGCGGCACATGTTTCTTTTTGGTTTGACAAAAACCTCAAGTTTAAACATCAAACCTCAATATTTCACATACCACAAAAACTCAGATAAAATCAGCAAGAGCAGGGAGGCAGTTCCTTTACCTCTTACAGTTACAGAGACCCAGAAAAATCTCAATCACTTGTTGTCGTATGAAAAGTACTTCCAATTCGTGTTTACTCTTCCTCCCACAATCATGGAAATGGAAAAGTGGTCTGTCCAAAATTGGTTTCGTTTCATTTTAGGTAATTTTCTAGTTGGTGGTTTCAACCCATTTGAAAAATATTACTCAAAATCGGATCATTTCCCGCAGGTACGGGTGAAAATAGAAATCTTTGAAACAACAACCTAGTTTTCCACTTCCATGATTTAGAGAAAGCGCACAGTCTCAACCTGGCCGTTTCTCCAGGCTACTGTCATGCTGAGAACGGGCAGCTCGGCACTCAAGGTAACCTACCGGCCATGATCCAAACGAAAAAAAAACGCGAAAACAGCCATGGAAATGGTGCAAACTAAGGAAATCTAAAAAAAAAAATAGAAAAAAAATGCAAAAAAATATACATTCCAGGAATTGGGGGGTTTGTTGTTTTCAATTGGGTGGAAGCAACTGAAACTCCGAATTTTTGGACCTATTTTGGATGTACTGTACACGTCCATCTGCCCAAAAGTCACAGAAGGAAATTTCTTCACGACCAATTCCGCCTCATTTCGACGGGGGCTGCCAAGGGGGGTCCCAGATGTTATGAAAAGAAAAACAATGCAAATTTATGCAAATTCTCCCATCATGGTTCAGTGGAAAATGGCTGGTAATATATTTGAAAGGGAACTCTCTGGAACCCCAAACAAGGCCCAAACTTCAAGCCAAACAAGCGTCATCAAAGGGTTGCAGTTAGGGTTACTTCCCAAGTTACTCATTTATTTTCGGCCAGTTTGTAGGGCCCCCTTTTGGACTATTCCATTTATGACTAGGCTCGGGGCCCACCTTGTTGGTCCCTGCCACTCCACACCTGGTTCCGACTTCGTACAGTTTCAACCTGACGAGCGCGTCTTGGTTGAGGCAACGCCTTCGGACGGGCGCCACGATCAACGCGGATGGGCCAAGTGAAGTCTACCACGACTCAACGACCCGTGTACAATGGATGCTTGCGAGTTGCTTCTGGTCAGGTAGAATTTCTGGGAGATGTGCTAATAAGAAACCTGGGAGGAGTAACTCCAAATCGCTATAATGTTATGAAGCAGTTTTGGATACCCTCAGCTCCTTGGCTCTTTTCTAAGCACCACCTAAGAGATAAACCAAATGGTAATCATGTCATGGTTAATAAACCAATTCTAGAAGTTTTCCCTGACACGGATGAAACTGTGAAACTCGTGGTGGGCAGTTTTCCAGTTTGAAAACCCCCATCGAAACCATCTTCCGAAAACCTGAGAATAAGGTATTCTGCTAAGGTGACCTTTTTGGGCTGATGAGTGAAACCGTGACCCGAACTCAAAGCTTGTTTTTCGTGATCTCCAACGATCGAGGAAAAAAAAAGGTCTATAATAAACTACCACCCCTCAACTATTTTTTCCCGATTTAAGGCACTAACGAAATTAAAGTCATTGGATGATTCTGATGATTTTTCACGCACCCCTCGAGTCCCCTGGCGTTGTCGAAACTGCTCGCCACGGCTACTGCAACACCAAAGCACGCCATGGCAGCCAAGGGAAGTAGTGAGGATGGTACTCTGGAGTTTCTGTTCATTACCCTGGCGTTGATTCATCCTGAAGTGCACATTTGACATTATAAGTATATATGTGTATATACCTGGAACTTGTTTGTCCTCGATTTTGGTGGTTGTTTGTCCTCCAAAACAAGGTCTTTTCCACTTAAAACAAGGATCGATTCAGTGGTTCAAAGATCATTCAGTTGTTCATCTTTGTTTTCCCAACAAAGGCTCTTAAGATTGAACCCTACTTACACCTAAATTATGTTTTGCCACTAAACCCTCTTGCAACATCTTGCAACATCTTGCAACAATTAAATTGCGCACCCTATTTACTAACTTGCAGCAAAATCGTTGTTTCAGGGTTTGAATCTGCGCCGAAATGAACAAACTTCAAGTTGGGAATCGAATCTCTCCAAATCTTCCGAGTAAAACTGAACAAAAAAACAATCCGTTCTTCAACCACCACCTATATAGCAAATCTGTAGGTGTGAGTCATCTGTCTAGCAAAATTTCTATAATTCTTGAACCTGAATGATCAGGACATTTTGGGGGGGAGCAATCCCTTACAATAACACCACCATCTTTAGGGGCAAATTCCCTACTGGCGGGTGAGTTTACATGAATTAACTACCATTTGGGGGAAAACTTCCCGGCCCACAATCTGGTCACTAAATTTGGGGAGAACCAACCCAGCGGACTTCTTCATGGCAGAGATGTTTTCCCGGAATTAAAGCCTAAGTCAAAGTTGCAGATGTAAATATGTACCTAGGACCCCAACGACCTCTATTTTTGAAGGTCAACCCTCCAAAAACAAGGCCCAAACTTCAAGCACAACGAGGCTCATCAAAGGGTTCCAGGTATGAATTGTTTAACGAAAAAAAAATACGTGTGTGCTTTTTACACATCAATTGATCTATTGATTGGGATGTGCAACCCTTGGTGACATTTGGCGACCAGGATTTATGACATGTTTGGCTTGGGAGGATCCCTATAAACCTGCACCTGCCGCTGGTACTAGGTGGGGGAGCATCCCAATATATAATATGTACCTGGAACCCTTTGATGGCCCTTGTTTCGGGTGGAATTTCGGCCTTGTTTTGAGGGGGGTTGACCTTCTAGGTCCTAGGTATTTATAAGTACATGTATACCAAGACCACTCAACCCCTTCAAAAAGAGGGCTGTTCACCTTGTCAGAACCAGGTCAAAACATTTTCGGGGGCTACAAACCTCTCCAAAACTATAGGTTTCATTTCATGAACCTAAATTGTCAGGTGTTCTTGAGAAGGTAAGATCCAAAATATGAAAAAATTGGCTATCAAGCTGAAATGGATGCTTGCCACTAAATTTACCGGTGAATTCTGGCCAAAGGCTTGGAAAAACAAAGGTTCCATGGCAGGAAAGGGGGTGTGTTTTAACACCAACCCTCTCTTTCAAGTGGCATTTCCCATTGGATTCCTTTCCTGGAATCCAAGTTTAAAGGTCAACGGTCAACCAACCCCTCAAAACAAAGCCTGTTCCGAAACCAAAAGACTGGTCATCAAAGGGTTCCAGGTTCACTTTATCTCTACGCTCCAGGAAATTAACATATCCCACCCGGGGAAAAAGAAAATCATCTTCAAATATGCCTTCTCAGGGGGATATGTTAATTCCCTGCAGGGTATTCTATCTGCTTTTTTCAATAAAACTTGTTCAACTTGTCAACTTTCTACCCTCCCCTGAAACTCCACAAATCTAGCCAAGCTCGCCCTGGTGAAAAAGGATGGTTTACAGTTGGCTTCGATGATTTGTTCAATTTTCCTTTTGGGGAAATGGCAACTCGTCGGCCCTTAACCCAGCCGGAGGGGGTCACTCTTAGAATCCCTTGGATTTTCACATCCTCCACTTGGATGAAAAAACACACAAAATTTGGGAACCTTAGATATTTGCTGAATTATATAATAAGGTGGTTGGATTCAGAATATGTATCATAAATCTCCCAAATCATGAAAAAATGGCGATTGATTTCCCATGGTACAAGCACAATCCCTTTAAAAAAAATCCCCAACAAAAAACAATTCCAACAAGCAAATCTTCCCTTTCCAGTCCAAGGACCCATGCGATTTGGAGAATTTTTTTTCCTACTCCGAAACACTGGGGAAGCCTTGTGCGTTTGCGCCACACCTCATTGGCCCTTCAAGGAACTGAATCAGGAAATATCAGCCGCGTTTCACGCCGCGTTTCAGGAATTGATTGGCAGCTGTTCTGCGAAGTACGGCGGCGTGATCCAAGCTGATCCAAAAAAAAACATCAAGCAGAAAGGATGGAGGGAGCAACAGAAACAGAATCACTTTAGGTCCCAGCACCTTCCAATTGGGTGTGCCGTCCTTAAAACCCTGAGGGATATATAATTGACCACCCTTTTTAACAACGGAACCATCCAAGGCAGCCAAAGTGGAAAAGGGTCCAGGTTACGAGAGATTTTTTAAAATTCCAACGGTCGGACCCATGGTCCACGGACCCCGAAAAAACCTGAGTATCTAACAGCTCGATCGCAACTTACTGAACGGGGTCCGTGATCAGTAAGGTCCCACTCAATCGTTGAGGGAAAAATAAATATCAACGAAGTTGATTGCAAACAGCTAGCTCATTGTCTGTGTTTTTTTGCAAGTGGTACTCATATGGTTGGTGGTTGGGTAACATACAAATGGGTTGAAATGAATGGTAGGTATTTCAGATATCCCAATCATGAACCACAAACTAGCAGTTGGCGATTACTTCTATAGCTCTTTACGCGCGGAAAGATGCACGCGTCAAAAACAACTTGCCTTGCAAATTGGCATGATTTTTGTCCCACCTCTTAGCTGTAGATTGATGGTTGAAAACGAAACCATTCTTGTCAATTCTGCAAGTTTGCGACCTTTCTGAAAGGGATGGTGTTGTTCAAACTGTGACCCGAACTCAAAGGTTAAGTCAGTTATATACCTCCGACGAACGATCGGGGATAAAAAGGGCACAGCGGCTGAATCCCCTGGTATCTGTTTGTTCCTGCCCATTTCCACTGATTTCCGGCCGATAGTTGAAGGTTCACAAAGGTGCCGATAGTGAAAAATACTGATGGTTATTTTCCCACGGGGAACCAGGCATTGGGCGGCCCCCAAAAAGTATCTTCACGTATCTTTCTTGTCCACAAAGGGTGGCGAAACATGTCCGAAAATCCCACGTTTACAGATGCTCCATTCGAACCAGAGAAATCCGTTGATCAAAGAGCCCCAAAAACCAGTTGTCACTCTGAAAGATCATTTGACTTACACCCTCGAAAACTAACATGGAACCCCAAAATGAAGGTTTGTAAGATGTGATGTTTGGTTCCATGTTATTTTCCAGGGTGTAACTTAGATTTGAGCAAGATGATTGGAAGAAGTAAAACATGATCACTGCATGATCTGCAATAGTAGAAAGTAAAAACATCACCTACAACAATTCCAAGTAAAAAGAACTCAAGAAAAAAACTGTCAGCATAAAAAGCCCATGTTTGGGAATGTGATGTTTTTGTTCCAAATTCCAAACCCATTTCGGGAGCAAAAATTGGATGGATGGATGATTATCAAGGGATGAAAAAAGATTCTTGCATTGAAATCTGTGGGAAATCATACTTCACCAAACACCAAACCTGGATGTGTTGTGCTTATTTTTTCTTGCAAAAAGGATGGCCGCTCTTTAGACATCTCCAAAAAAGAATCCGAGATGTAAACTCTGCACAGGAAACTTGTTTTTTTGGATCAACTGCCTGCGTTTTTTTTCAGCCACATCGCAGATCCGATCCGATCCGATCAGAAATCTCTCGGCGATGTGGTGTTTTGTTTTCAGAAAAGGGCAAACATGGCCAGCTCAATGGCTTCCACGCGCGTTTGGCGATGTTTTTTTGCTCGGCGGTTTTTTGACCCGAAGTCGGATACGTGATACTGGTGATGCTTCAGAAATCCGGCGGTTGCACCAGTTGATATGGTAAATATCCCAGTACTTATAGGGTTTCAGCACCATGTTGGGTGGTGAACGCCGGATTTCTGAAGCATCAACAGTATGTTTTTTCGTTTTGCAGTGGTAGAATTTGGTGGCCGCGGCAGGAGCACAAAAAACGCTGGCAAACTTGTCCATCCCCACAGGTGGCACGGTGTTGGTGTGGGTGTTTTTTTCTGGTGGTTTTGGGGGAGGGAATCTTCCAACAAAAAAGCATCCGCAAAACCCCTCGAAAACAGCCAATTACTTTCCCTAAAACCAACAGTTTGCCCCTGAAAATAGGCCTTCCCACAAGGAAACTTGTCTTCCAACCATCCATTTTCAGGGGCTTTTGCTCTTAGTTTCACGGAGGGTACACCCCTGCGAGGTTCAAACAGCTTCAAAACCTTCCAGTTTTGTCCGGGCTCCCAGCTCGCAACTATATAAAGGCTAAAAAAAACATGTTCGCCGCTGCAGGAGGTTTTCTCTTTTATTCAAAAAAAATGAAAGAAAACTCTACTATAGTTGGTGGTTTCAACCCAGTTGAAAAATATGCACGTCAAAATGGGAATCTTCCCCAATTTTCGGGGTGAAAATAAAAAATATTTGAGTTGCCACCACCTAGTCTACCCTACCCCTCCCGGCAAGAAAACATATCCCCTTCTTTGGTAGCTGGGAAGATGATTTTCCTTTTCCCAAAGGTGGGACATGTTAGTTCCCAGGGTAAGAAGACCAACTTGACACCACCCAAAGTTGAAGAAAACTCAGTTCTGAAAACTGGACCATCTTAAATACCAATAGGTATTTCCAAAGCAAAAAAAGGCATCCGTCTTCCCCAAGTCAGGCAAAAAAAAAGCTCGGGGAAGACTTCAGATTTTGCCTTAATTTTTAAGCCAAAAGTCGTGTGAGGTCGCGATGAAATTTCACCAGAATTTTTGGGTAAATCTTCCAGATTTTCCAGATTTTTTTTACCACCTTGACACTTGGATTTGCTTGGCCACGATGCGGATGGAATCCGTCAGTAAAATAAAATTTCTCCCAAATGGCGGTTTGTTTAATGATAATTTACCCATGGTTAAAAATATATTAAAGACATCACCAAGCTTAAACAAAACAAAAATCCACCCCGTTTTTGTTTCTGTGCTCCATGGGCCTTATAGTTCCCAGTCTTCTACCTATCATTTTTCCGGACCCGGCGCTGTAGGCAGCCGCCATTCAAGTTAACCTCATCCCTTCGCAAAGGTCGGAGTTTTTCTTGGTGGCGCTTTTCGTGCCGAGGGTTTTTTTGGAGCGCGATGTGAGGTGCCCAAATTGACCAAATTTGGCTGGTGATAGCAGTGTTCGACTTGGACTTTTTCGTTGGGTTTGTTAGGATCAATGGGTTATTTGACCTACTTATAGATGGGGGGGTATACTTGGGGAACCTTTGATCCTAACTTCCTAGGACATCCACGATTTGGTTTACCTTCCCGGCAACGTTCGAAAACATGGGACCCACCGAACCGAGTTCGGGAAGGAAGTTCGGAAAATCATCCACTCAAAAGTGCTGGTTCCCAGGAGGGTATAGCCCATCCATGTGACTGATGATATATATATATATATATATATATATCTACCGACATGGTGAATATACCATCATGGTGAATATCATAATAACATTTATCTACCATGATAACATGGTAATTCATGGTGAATAACATGATAACATGGTTGTTTTTTGTCATGGTGAATTATATAGTAGGTATAAATATACCATACATGACATACATGGATGTGAGCAATGAAAAACACATTGAGAAATCCAAGATTCATTCCACCCATATGCTCCACACGAATGGGACTGGTACAGTATAGTATACATATATAAGATATATATATATGTGCATATATATGTATACAATAATATGTATATATATATATATATGTATGATCAATGTTGGCTATTGGCTGAGTTAATTGTTAGATTATAGTGATTATAGTGATGTAAGTATATGTTTGAGCTCTATATCATGGTTTTTCTCTTCACTTCAAAGTGTTGTTGGCGCAACAGGGAGGATTCTGTAAAAATTCTAAAAATGAACATTTCCTATAAGGGTTTTACGCTTGATTGGTTTTATTTGCACATTTACACATGTCGCACGGGACGCACCGCACCTGATATTTTCAAATCGCATGGTCCGAGGATGTTGACTCTCGGACATTTCTATTTTTCAGTCGCCACTTCTTGAGAAGACCCTCAATTCTTGGTCCCCACCATCCCCTTTTCCCTGTAAGTCAAAAATCCTTTTTTAAAAAAAAGTAGTGCCTTGAAATTGTCGAGTATAAAGCCCTACTCAAATGCTGGTCTTTTCAGAAAGGCCATTGAATGAATAGCCTTTGGACTCCTAGTTTTTTGCGTCATATGTTTGTTTGCAAAAGTTTTGATGGGGTTCACCCCAAAAAAAAACATCGAAAAAAAAAAACATTTGATGATTGCATGACATGTGACAACATGATCTGTGCAATTTGTGAACAAAAAAACGACTCCCACCTGATTTGTTCAAAATGTTAAAGTCACATCCAATGACTGGAAAAATTCACCGGCTGCAAGTCTCTTAAAAGAAGAGAAATTACCCGAAACAGTTTCTTTTGGGTTCAAGAAATCCTATCCATTTTTTTCGCGTCTATATACCCACCCCAAAACTGAAATAGCCCCTACAAATGGTGGGTTTTCAGTAGGAACCTCCTTTTCTGTTAGTTTCAGGGAGTGTATCCACGGAATATACCTGAATTTCCGAACAACAAAAAATATTTCGGCCAAAATGGCGTCGAGGAAGCTGTATACACCTATCTGGTTGGTGTGCTCATTTGCTACCTGGAACCTGGAGATGTCCTCTATTTTGAGGGTTGTTTGCCCTCCAAAACAAGGCCGAAATTCCAACCAAAACAAGGGTCAAAGGGTTCCAGGTAGTTGTTTAGTAAGGAAAATGGGAGCCTTGCATTGATCATTGGAGCCCAGGTATGGTATATATGGAAATCCTATCTGCTCACTATTTCATCATGAATTTCCGAAGGAAAAAAAAATCCTCTGCCAAATCGAAGTCAGGCAATCTCTAAGGTATGGAAAAAAAACACCGTTTGGATGTATAGAAAAAAACCTGGTAAATCATAAGGTGTCCAACTACCAACCTATGAACTGGTTATATCTCGCCGGATTTCTGGTTGCCATCCAACTCTATATCGTAATGGTGGGGACCACCATGAAGGGAACCTGATGTCGCGGCGTTGAGATCGTCCCGCCCGCCTTCGGAGTGGATGAATCACTCCTCTCGGACTCTTCCTGATCTCCCAAGGACGTTCAGAATCAACACAACACCCCCCCAAAAAGAAAAACGGTGAAAAAATTGATAAGTATAGGAAATGGAACTATATAAGACTAAAAACTAGTAAATGAAATTTTATGAAACTCATATTATACTAAAAATCAAAAAATGAAACCTTTACCGATATATCGAAAAAAATTCATGGTTTAATCTTTTTAGGCAACTGGATGGTTGGTCACTTTTGGAGGGTCAAGTTGTTTGAAAATCAACGAAAAAAATGATGCCTGGAAAAGGGGGGTAAACGGTGGAGGAATGGGGGAAAAGACGTGGAGTTTTTTCCCTGAAGTCAAAAAAGGAACGGACAAAACGTGGTGTTATTTTTGCAACTCAATAGAAAGATAACAAAGTAAACAACAGAACATTTCCGCACTTTGAAATATGTTCCTGAATATCACGTTTGAAACCTAGGATCATTAATAAGTTGTACCATTCATAACCCATAGGATCCATGTATGGTATCTATATCTATATTTACCTACATTTGGCAAAGGTTTATGTTAAATGTAGGTAAATATACCATACATGGATCCTAAGGGTAGGTATAGGTGTTGGTTGAGCAACCCATCTGGTAAATACTAGTCAACTTTCAACCGACTCCCCCAATAATTAGGGATTCAAATGACACAACAATAGTTGAAACAGCCACCTATACTTGAATGTCCCAGGAAGTTAGTAAAAGGCTGGCAAGTCGGTTATAGCCCCAGTATACCCCATTTGTAAGTAGGTTATAAGTTATAACCCATTTACTAACCATTTACTAACTTCCTGCAACATCTATCTATACTTGGACCTTCCATTTTGGGTGCCTTACATTACATGCTTCCCTGGCAGTTCGTGTCAATTCACCAACCAACAGGGATAGGGTCTAATTGGAACCCCGACTGGAAGGTGCTCGTGTAAACAAGTGATGTTTCAACACCTCTCCGACCCTGGAAATCAACAACCATTTTAAAAATGGTGCTTCCTTTTCTAGTTGGTGGTTTCAACCCATTTGAAAAATATTAGTCAAATTGGAAATATGCCCCAAATAGCCTATCAAAAAAATGGTGGAAAGTGGACTTCATGGGTTAAGTCAACACCACTTAGGGCGACGTTTTTGGGCGGTTGGCCCCTTTTCCCCCCACCTTTGCCGGATGTCAAGCTCCAAATTCCGAAAAAAAAAAAAAACTACCAGTTGGAACTTGGAAGTTGGGAAATGTTTCCTTTTTGTTTTCATAAAAAAAATCTGGGAGTTTTTTGGGTGTTTTTTATTGCTCAAAATTGCTTATAAAACCCACCAAAATAGAGCTGAAAACTTCACCAAAACCGGGTGGCCTATGGGTCGAAAGTGCAAATGGGCAACACCTTGCGCCTTCGGAGGCGTTGGAGGCGTTGGCCATTGGTGATGGAGGGGCTTCGGTGGTTTTTGGGGGATGGGTTTTCCCATAAATCTTGCTTACAAGCTAGCTTATAGAGGTGAGGATTCCTGCATGTACCTGAAACTAGTTGGTGGTTTCAACCCATCTGAAAAATATGTTGGTCAAATTGGAAATCTCTTCCCCAAGTCATCTTGTTGATGTCCTATTCTATTCTCTAGTTGGTGGTTTCAACCCAACCCCTTTGGAGAAGTATGTTCGTCAAATTGGGAATCATTTCCCCAGGGATCCGGGATGAAAAAATATAAAAACATTTGAGTTGCCACCACCTAGAAAAGACCCTTGGCTGACATGAACCATGAAATCCTGAGGGGCTTATTTTTCGGGATCTTTTTGGCTTATTTAAAAAAAAACGTATGCTTGGGTAGTATTTCATCCCAATATAAAACAACCACCCAGGGTGAACGAAAAAAAAAACTGCTCATTTGGGGGGGGGGGGGTGCTGGAAAAACCATCTTTAGAACTAAGGATCAAATGATTCAATCTCTAACCTGGCTTTTATCCCTAAAAGTCATCAGCTTCAGTTCACGGGTCACCTTTGAACTCACTCACTCACCATCCCCAACAAAGGTCACGTTGACAGAAAAACCCCAGGGAGTGGTGGGTGTTTTTTTTGCCACTCAGCGGATTTGGTCAGTTTTGTTGGTTTGGGGCGTTTGGTGGTTTGGATAGTTGGGATCCCCGAAAATGAAAGGAATTGTTACGTAGGGATACCCCTAGAATCCCAAACCACCGGGCCCCAAATCCCACCCATTGACCATTAGCTGAGCCACCCCGTTTTTTTAACAGCACAAGTATAGGAGAAGGTTGAGGATGCTTTTTTCACTCCTATGATTTGTGAAGGAGTGAAGTCATGCCTATTTCTGAGACAAACCCGGAATCAATATGTAGCTGGTATGTACAAAATCAGTTTTGTTTTTAGAGATTCCTCAGTCCAAACAGCCAAGATGCGGACCAACCAGACTCTACTGGCAGTTATCACCCTCCGACGAGTGGTGTTGAAAAAGCCTAATGGCACCCCAAAACCCATCAATTTGGCACTCCTAATTTTTTTACCCTGTATTTACTATGAAAACCTCAGGCACTTTCAGGTATCAAGGATTTCTAACGGAACTGTTTCACGACAAACCCCCGATTGGTTCCAAACGAATCTACTTCCTGTGCTTCATGCATCAAAACTCTTGGAGAACCTGGGGGAGAAACTACTAGAAACTTCACGAGTCCTGAATTTAAGTTTTTCTTGTTGAGGTCGTTCCCCTTATCTTACTCAGCCATTTTCAACTACTTGGAAATTGGTCGAATTTTTTGGACCCGCTAAAAAAATATCTGAAATTAATTTTTCCTACAAAATGTTCGTCATCCCTAGATGTTAGCCACGGAGTACATTATTTACTTACAACTACCCGCTCAAACTACCCAACTGTAGGTAAATAGACCCTACAAAATGATTCTTTGGATATGGATACGCACTGTGAGAAATATTATTGCATTCTACTTTTAACCAGGTTGTTCGATCTGTTCGTTCAAAATTCAAATTGGAGTTGGCCATCATGCCCAAAAAAAAAACGTCCAAAAATATTCACCTCCCCCAATCTAAAGAAGTAACAAAAATAAATCCTTGCAAAACAAATCCCCAAGTGAATCTGTTGATGTCCTATTCTATCTCTAGTTGGTGGTTGAACCAACAACTTTGAGAAGTATGCTCGTCAAAATGGGAATCTTTCCCAAAGAGGGGTGAAAACAAAAGATACTTTGAAATCACCACCTAGTAGATCTCGTCCGGAAACAATTTGATGAAACTTTCAACAACTTTGGTGACCCCCAAATAAAGGCCAACATAAAACATCCGGAGGCAGATCTGTTTTTCGCCAACCTTCACACCCTTTATCATCCAAGTGGATGGTTCAGTGGTGATCGGATCACCCCCAGTTTACAAGCCGTGAATGGCAATGTTTGATTGCGTTCCACAACCCGATCCTTTGGGGGACGACAATAACTATGGTTATTAATTAGTGAAACTCTTTAACTGGGATTATCCTCCAAGTATTCAAGGGCCTGTTCTTTTGTTAATCATCCAGTCATGTCGCACTCGGAAATCTCATGTCCCCTGGGGTAAAATGAACTCTTAACTTATCTTTACTTGAAAATCATGTTTAGCCTCTTTTTGTGATCATTTCCAATCCCCTCCCCCCAAAAAAAACAAACAAAACTTTCACGCATTTTTTTCGGATTGATCTTTGAATTTGTTTTTTCCTCATCCATCACCCAGACATTACCTCCCGAAGTTGATCCTTACTGGGATGCCCGAGCTAAAGCCAAGTCCAAGAGACGACGGGGATTGGGCCTCATGGAGACATGTGCCACCCAACTGGCAGTCGTTGCTACCATATGATGCAACTCCTTAAACCGTTACTTTAAAAAATGGTGATTTGTAGACCAACGGACTTCCAAGGTTTAAATCCATTTGCATCTGTTCTTTTGGGTTGCCGGAGAAACGAAAACAACATGACTCGAAAAAAAAAAGTGCCAAAAAGGGAGGTCGTTGGATAGACTGGGACAAAGACTGGGATAGCGGATGTCCCACCATGGAATACTACCTTGTAAGACTGTAAGAGTAGAGTGGGACAGTTGATTTCTATGGTGGGACAATGCTGCGGCAATGTGCAAGCTATCACCAGTACAAAGGGGTCAGCCATCTAGTTAAACAGAACCTGTTCCTATCATAGTACTTTTTCTATCAGACCAAAGTCTTCAACCCAGAGCGTTAAAATTTCCAAGCGTCAAATTGCATAAGGGCAGCGGGTCTGCATCGAACAAACCCAGGGTACGTTTGGGGTTTTCGGTGTTTGGGGTTTGGACCTGTGGTGTGTTTGAACCTTAACGGCGCCCAATGTCCCACATGGGCCTTAAGGCCAATTTTGCCTCATTTGTTTTGGTTTTTCCTTCTCGAGGGTTCGTTTGGTCGACGTCTGCGCACATCGGCACATCTGCGCCTCTATGGGCACATCTTCTTCTTCATGGGCACATCTTCCTCTTCATGGGCACATCTTGTTCTTCGTGCGCACAAATCAGTGAATCAAATAATCCAATCAATCAACCAACCAATCAATCAGTCAATCAATCAACCAATCAATCAATCAATCAATCAGTCAAACAATCAACCAAATCAATCAACCAATCAACCAATCAATCAATCAACCAATCAATCAACCAATCAATCAACCAGTCAATCAATCAACCAATCAATCAATCAATCAATCAATCAAATCACATCACATCACATCACATCAAATCAAATCAAATCAAATCAAATCAAATCAATCAAGTAATCATGAACCAGGCGATGAGTCTATGAATCAATTCAGTCACACCACATAAATCACATCAAATCAAAATCAAAATCGAAATCAAAATCAAATCAAATCAATCAATCAATCGGTCAATCAATCAAACAATCAATCAAGCAATAAGCATGATGAAGCAAACAAGTTGATCAAAGAAACGCCACCTTTTCAGATCATCGATTCAAGACCATTTGATACAACGCACGCGCTTTTTTCCGTGGACGGCCGTGGATCTGCAGGCTGCCCTGTGAACGGCAGGCCGGAAACAGCCCCTTTGGGCGGCCAGAACCATGCTTTGGTCTGAGTCTGAAGTTCCGACGCCCATTGTCAGAAGAGTGTGGCGCCCGTTTTCTGACGTGGAGCATGCTGGCAGTCGAATGTTTGAAAACAAATGCCAACACCGGGCCGTGTCTATGGATAAGTCCTGCCCGGTGGTTGTATTAGGGAACAGCAAAAAGATTTGTCGAGCGCTTTCTTACTGATTTTGTTTGTGTGTATGTGTGCGCGCGTTAAACAATTGCAACCCGCCTGCGAGTTTGCCACCGAATTTCATACAAGCTGTTCCGCGGAATTTGCGCTGCCATGGCAGCAGTGAAACTTCCATGGTCCCAATGGGAATCAAATTTCTGGCAGATATAAAAACCTCTGCTAGATAAAGTTACAGATTTGTTTGTAACCATGAAATGTTTAAGTAGTTTGTTTTCAGGTTTCTGGCTTTGATTCCACGAGAAGCGAAGGGGACGTGATGAGAATTGTACTCAACTAAAAAAAAAAGGCATGAACATACATGGTCCTGATCGTTTGTTTCTGTCTAAGGGTAGAAACATACACTGAGGTTAGTTTCCACCAAGCGCCAACGCTGCGCCCCGGCGGTAGGGGGTAAAAAGCAAACGACAATGTCGAATCATATTGTCGAAGATGGTGACTTATCGAGGCCTTTTGCTTTTAATGCTGCTACTTTGTGACAACTGTCTAATAGGCGTCGTCAAAGTACGTTGACCCCACCACGTCAATTAGACGTAGGTTCACCCCCCGCCGCACACAGGGCTCGCGGAGCTGATTCACGGCACCGGTCAGCTCATCTAGCGTACATCGCCCGAGGCCGTTTCCGGCCCAAATGAGCCTGACCGAATTACATGCATTCCCCGGTACCTCACATCCCACTACCGGTGGCTGCCACAGCAGCAGCTGCTGCTGAAGCGGCGTCTCCATCATCGTCCTCGCAGGAAAAGAACTAACCACTCGGTTGGACTGTCCCCAAAAAATGGTGCTCCAAGAGCGAAAATGCATTCCGTGCACGCAGCACGGGCATTGATTGCGCAAAAGCCATGGCCAGCTGTAAGCGCCCAACTCCCTTTCCCCACCCATCTTTGAGTTGTGGCTACAGTAAAGATTTGAAACGTCGCCGCCGCAATCTTGGCTTCTTGTAGCTGGCCTGGCGGCCCTGATGCCCAAGGAGGCAAGAGTCCGAGAGGATGATGTCACATCCTGATCACAACGATAAAACAAGTAGGGAAAGCATTGATTTTGCGTGTGTCCCTTCGTGGGTCATGACATATGCAAAGCGGGCCTTCGAGAGCTCCTGCCGTCTTCAGGATGGCGATCAGCTCCAGCATATTGCGAACCATCCACAAAGGACCTCATTGATGGATGGAGGTTCATGCATGGCATGCAACAGCAGGCGGCGTATGCAAAACGATCGACAGCTCTCTGATGCTGGTGAAGGGGCGCGCTGCCCCTCCGCCTGCACTTGTCGAACATGCGTGCGGCTTCCTGAAAGGGCTTCAGGGGGCGTTGTATTTTCTTTCGTGCACCACGGAGAATCAACTTGAACGAAAGCCAAAGGAAGAGCACTGGATAAAACTATACAACAAAATATGAGCGAATAGTTAACTGGCCTCCACACCTTCGAAGAGCCCCTGCACCGCGCTGTAAGCTGCGGAAGTATGCTAGTACCTATGCATGTATGTATGTATGTATGTATGTATGTACGTATGTACGTATGTACGTATGTACGTATGTACGTATGTACGTATGTACGTATGTATGTATGTATGTATGTATGTCTGTATGTCTGTATGTCTGTATGTCTGTATGTCTGTATGTCTGTATGTACATGTTTTTGTTTGTATGTATGTATGTATGTATGTATGTATGCATGTATGCATGTATGTATGTTTGTATGTTTGTATGTATGTACATGTAAATGAAAATGTAAACGTACATGTAAAGGTAAATGTAAATGTATACATACATATATTTATGTTTATGTTTATGCATTTGTTCTTCTATGTACATGTAAATCCTTGCTAATATGAATGTGTTAGACCCTCAAAGATTTCAAGTTCGGGCGGTCTTGGGGTGGGTAGGTTGCGAAAGCGGCATACGAGGCGGGAAAAGCTAACAGGGCCTCGTTGCACCATTTTTTTTTTTGAAGCGAAAAACCTTAAAAAATCTCTGGGGTGATTTTGATGACAGCTGCACTGGGTGGAAGCCCAGGGTTTACCTTCCAACAGATGGCTGCCTCCTCCCCAAGCTTGTGCCCCCTTTTTCAGGACCCCAAGGAGCGCCTTTCAAAGCTTGGCTCGATGCAAATCTGTGGGTGTACTTGTTGCTGACTCCAAAGTGGTGCATCAGCCTCCCCTAATTGTGGAATTTCCAGCCAGGTGCTGCATTGTTAGACTGCCCTTGGCATTGGACCTGATACATTTCCGCTCGTTTCGCGCAGCTCGAAGGGAAGCGCGAAAAAAAATAAGGACCCGAAAAAAAGGGGAAACAAAAAATCGTGAGAGTTTCCCCTTCTTTCTACCTCCAAAAACCCCCCGCACCGGAAGGATCTATTTTTGCCTGTCGTTGGCCTCTTTTTCTTCTCTTGCTGTTTTGTTTTTCTGTTTCAGTTGCTGGGGAAAAAAAATTCGGAAAAATCTCTGCAATATGTTTCCCGCATGCGCCATGCCTATCAGTATCATGCAGGTGAAGGCATCATACACAAATACATCTTTCCACTTCATGTAAAAAGAAAAGTCGCAGTTCAACTCGTGAATGTCTTTCCCATCATGCTTCCTTCTGTGCTGATGGGTCAATTTGCCTTGAAGAGTGACATTGAATGCAATCTGGAAAATGCTTCCTTGTGATGTGTTTCTGTATCTCGGGGAATCCCTATAAACCTTCATTTGCCACTGTTACTGGGCGGAGGACGTTTGGCACTAAGACGGAAAGCGGAAAATGCCACTGTTACTGTGTGGGGGGGTAGATCCAAAACTATCGCACACGAAAGCCTTTTTGGTCAGTCTTCCCTTAAAAATTGTATTGAGTAACAACTAATCACAGCTGATATCAATTTCTAATGCTTGGAGAACAAAGTTGTTCCCAAACCCCCCCTTGAAAAAAACACACACACAAATTCTAGTTGGTGGTTGAACCAACCCAATTGAAACATATTAGTCAAATTGGATCATCGCCGCAGGTAGGGGTTAAAACAAAAAATCTTTGAAACCACCACCTAGAATTTCACCACCCTGGGGAAAGTTCACCGTTTTTGACGTTAGTTTCCATCAGCTTGAAACCCCCAAACCCAGAGAATCCAGTCGCCTAAAAGATTTGGTCCTTTCCTAGAATCCCCCATGACAACCAGTGTAAAATGGATGGAAATGGTGCTTTCCAACCATTTCCTATGCAAAGAAATTTGAAATCATCCAATAGCCAACCATAAAATGCTTGTCTTGGATTTGCTTGTTCGATGCTTGGAAAGTCAGTATTTAAAAAAATCTTCTCCAAAAAATGGTCATTTAACAAATTGGTAAAAATCGGTTTAAAAAAAAAAACACAAATCCAAGTTCCAAATCCAAGTTGTTTCGGAGGGGTTCCAAGTTCCAAGTTGATTTTCCAGGCACCGCCCTGCCCTCGAAAACCCACCACCCTGCCCTGTGCCCCCCCAACCCTCGACTGGGCGTATGCGTGGGATGTCGATGCCGCGTGGACGCTCCGGCGCTTTGACTGAAAGGACGACACGGGGGCGCCGTGTTTGGGAAACCCTTCAAACGAAGGACTTACAGAACTTTGGGGGATGGGATGAATTGGATGATTTGTTTCTGGAAGTGGACGTTCTATAATTCATGTAGATATGATTTGATATGATATAAATATATATTTATACCTGGAACCTGTAACAGTCCTCTATTTTGGGGGGTTGTTTGCCCTCCAAAGCAAGGAGGGAAAATTCTTCAAGCAAAACCAGGGTCATCAAAGGGTTCCAGGTATGTACACACACGTTGCCCTTGTTGAAATAATTGGATGATTTGCACCTATGTAACTAGTTGGTGGTTGAACCAACCCATTTGAAAAATATTAGTCAAAATGGGAATCTTCCCCAAATAGGGATGAAAATAAAAAATATTTGAAACCACCACCCAGGTAATCTTACCATGAAACACCTAGCAGCAGCTTCCCTTGAAACACTTCCTGGCAGTTCTCGCGCGTTTTGGCCCGCCTTTCGCGACGGGTCACCGAGCGACCGCGATAACCTGTATTGGTCCAACCTGTTGGTTGGCGACAAAAAAATCTGAGTGAGATGACCCTCCAAGTAACCATTCCTGTATGGTATATTTACCTAAATGAATGGTAAACTAGTACCTGGCAATTCTGCAAACGTGACCTTTTTGGGATGGTGATTTGTGACCCTTTTCAATGCTTGTTGGTGACCTCCAACGATCGGGGATGAAAAGGTCACGGCTTGAATCACCTGGGTGAGATAGTTTAAGGGAGTTTTCCATTTTGCAGTGGCTCAAAACCACTGATTCCCTCCCCCCAAAAAAAGATGGGTTCCAACCGATATTACTCTCAACCCACAATCTCGGCAAATTTTTCCGATGAATTCCCAAACCAGGTGATTCAAGCCCTGACCTGTTTATCCCCGATTTTTGGAGGTCACCAGCAACCTTTGACAGGGTCACATTTTCACCCCAAAAAGGGCACCAGCAGAATTGCCAGGAACTTGATTTGTTTTTGGAATATTTTGGGGAAGATGACTACTCTTGGTATCAGAGAAGATTCCAAGGAAGAAGAGCTCGAAAAGGAAAAGGTAAAGGTAGAAAAGGAAAAGGAGGAAGATCAGGACGAAGATTTGTCAGATCTCGAAACAAAGGCAAAGGAAAGAGAAAAGGAACAAGTCGCCTAATCAAGCTGCGTGAATCAAGCAATTGTCCCTTAATTGTCTCATTCTTAAAGGTTCATGAAGCCCATCATTGTCCATTAATCCCCTAAGGCCTTTGCTATTTCCAGATAGGTTCTACTTAGGTCAAACCTTCATCTATGCAAAATGTCCTATAATTCCTAAACCTGCCTTAAGGGCATTTTTTGGGGTGGATATCCGGATCCCACACCACCATTTGGGGTGACCGGTGACCATGATTTTAGGCATCCATGATAAATTGAAGCACGCTGTTGCGGGACAGATGAATACTCTTCGTGGTGAGGATTTCATCTTGGGAAGGGGGTTGTCACCCAAAAATTTAAATCTGGAAAGGAAACCCTTTTGCAGGGGGTTTGAAGGGTCCCCCTGTGGTGACTGTTGCGGGCGGAAATCACTAGTTGCAAATGCCAATTACACCAGTTGGATACGAGAAATCCAACAGTGTTTGGGGGGGCCCATTACTGTAGATGTTTTTGAAGGATGGATGAATTTTCCAGATGATGTTAATGGTTCATGAAATCCACAGGTTGCGACCCTCGTTCGATACCATTATATGTACCAGGATTTTTGAGATATCTTTCCCTAACAGCAAAAGCCTGGTGGGGAGACAATCCTTGGCTTTTTGGGGCAATGGGTCGTATCTTTAGGGCTAAAGGTGTCTGTTAGTTTTAAATAAATTTTAGGGAGGGTATCGGAATCCATGAGTTCGTACAGGGTTTTTTTGAAAATTCAGGGACCAGCTTGATGACTTTCATTGAGAGCAGTACATTTCATGCTATAAAGGCCACCCTGCTACCAAAAATCGGCACGATTTAGGTGGAAAAATCACTCCCAAACCCCCCAGCAGAGGGTAAGACCTGGGATTTTTGGCAAATACACAAAAGTTGATTCCCAACATAAATTGTCTGTTGTTTCTGTGACAGCGGAAGCCAAAAAAACAGGTTTTGATAAACCCCTAAGTAGGCGACGATCACCGCAAACTATGATGAACCCTGGAATGGGTATTCACCCATGCAGGAAAACAAGAATCACCACATCATTTTTGGCACCCAAAATCTTACCCCAAAAAAATCCTGGGTTCTTTCAGTTGCTTCATACTTGAAAAAAAAAACACCATTTTATGGTGAAATGTAGTCAGATTTACAGCTGACCAATGAAGCCATACAAGAAAACACCACTCACCAATTTCTGTCAGGTTTTATCAGCCTTTAGTAAGCTGTAAAACCTTCCTCGAAAAATTTCAACAAAAAACGGAGAAATGCCCCCAGACCTCTCAGTAACGTTTGAGGACTAGCGCCACGGAGTAGACCTCCATGAAATCCAAAAATTGGCGCAGCAAAGGAGGGAAACTGGTGGGGAAAAACTGAAAAATGGATTTAGGAGGAATTACCCTCCCAAAGTTTAACAGCACACCCCTGAAAAGTTACCGAAACCCAATAGGAAGCCGGAGCGTCTTCCAGTCCCACCATTTTTCAGGCGCTGTAAGTTGGATGGCTTTTGCTCGGTTGGAAGACACAGCCGGTTTTTTTTCAACTGCCTGGAACGCCTTTTGTGTCCTATTTGTTTAGGCAACTGGAAACCCCTAAAACCAGCAACTATTGCCTTAAAAATAGGGCACAAACGGCTTTCCAGGTGGGCTTATTCCCTGATCATAAGGCCGGCTATTTCATAAGGGTGGCATTGGGAGGGGTGGGCCCTCAAATTCCCATGATTGCCTACAGTTATATAAATCAAAAAAATGGGCATGGAATTTGGATCTACCAAGATTTCCCACCGGAAGAAATTTGTGAGTTCCAAGTTGATGAGGGACACTTTTTTAATGTCAATTGTAGTAATTACGTCCTGCAAGAAAAAGAAAAGCTGAGTAGATCAATGGGCTTAATACATCCGGTGATAACTAAATGACTTCCAAATGGAGTACCCTCCCTAAAACTAACATAGCCCCTGAAAATAGGCCATCCCCAAAGGAAGCTAGTATTCCAACCATCCATTTTCAGGTGCTGCGTTAGTTTCAGGGAGGGTATATTGCTCTAGGAGAAAATCGGATCAACATAGCCCACTTCGGATCCATGGGACGATTGGGAATATTTACCTACCTGCATAATTTACCCATATGGGAAAATGGGAAACGGAATCCATAAGGTAGGGGAGCTAAAATATACAAAAAAATGATATATAATATATATACATACCTGGAACCCTTTGATGACCCTTCTTTTGGTTGGAGTTTAGGCCTTGTTTTGAAGGGTTAACCTTTAAAAATACGGGTCATTTGGGTTCCAGGTATACATATACATATTCCTATGCCCTAGGCATCCTGGCTCACCTTAAGAGAATGGGAGCATGGAAGCTAAATACTGTGCTGAGGAAGGGGGAAAATCCATCCCAGCAATTGACAGTACCAATCATTCCCCAAAAATCCTTCAAAATCATCTCATCTCAAAAAGCCCAAATTCGCCGCAGGCCTTGTCGTGTGTTGCTCCCAGTCCTTTGAGCTGAGGTGAAAAATCCAAAAAACTGACCCGCTCGGAATTGAAGAAAAAAACTTCGGACGCGACGGGGCGATAAAAGTAAGAAACGTTTCAAGAAAATTTCCGGCAATTCTTAAGGTGACCTTTTTTTGGGGGATGGTGAGCAAATGACCCCTTAAGTGGTTAAGTGACCCCCTTCCCGATGGAGGGGATAAAAAGGTCACTTGACTTGAATCACCTGGTTTCTGTCTACTTTAGGGATGTGAGTTGCCCCGAAACCAGGATGCAATTCGTGGAATAGATGGATAGATAGATAGATAGATAGATCGATAGATGGGTAGATGGATAGATCAAAAAAAACAAATATGATGTGTAAAAATATACATATATATATATATATGATTGTACAAGGAGTGTTAGGTGCTACAAGATGGACCCCCCAAAACACCAGTTATAGGGTCCTAGTGTCCCAAAACTGCCACTTATTTTTGGGGTGAAAAAATCACCTCTGGAGAAGCTGATTCATAGACACCTGGTGAGGTATTTGGGCCCAATCATGCCCCAAACATCCCCAAAACACCGAGTTCGGTCATTAGGTATTTGGGATGCCTACGGATCGATAGCAGTTTTTCAAAAGACATCTGAAACACGGTCAAGACACCCCGCCGTACTTTCGATTAAAGTTTATCTTTTTTTAAGTGGTTGTTTGATGACGGGGGGGCCCCAAAAAAATGCCGTTAATGAAAGAATCCCCACATAACTGGGGTAGTATTTCATCCCCAACAAATACCCCTAAACAACCAGCCAGTGGCCCTTTTTCATTGCTCATCTGGTATCTTGGCTGTTAACCACCACCAACAAACCAACAACCCAACAACCACATCCTCCGACATTTGCCTTTCATGTGCGAGCAAAGATGCTTGGAAAGTCAGTTGAAAAAATCTTCCCCCACACCCATAGGATCCATGTATGGTGTATTTACCTACATTTACCATAGAAATCCACTAGATGTAGGCAAATATACCATACATGGATGGTATGGGAAATGGTTCGTTCCTTTGATGGTGATGAATCCCATGGGACAATCCGTTACAAAAATCATCAACTAAACAAATCCAAGTTTTCCTATAGTAGGGGACGGGGATGGTCATCAACCTTATTTTCCATCTGGGGTTTACATAACCATTTAATAAGGATTCCCCTCATTTTCCAGGTGGGATGAGTTTATCCCCAAATATAGCTTTCGACCCCAAAACCCATGGTGGTTTTAAGTCTTAAGCCCCAAAAGATATGGCTCCCAGAAGTTATAACCCCTAAAAACCAAGGTCTTCTTATATAGTTCCCAAGCCGTTTTTTTTCGACCCAAACCGGATGGAAAAAGGGGGACATGACTTTTGATGGTTGCGAAGTTGCCTTGCACTCGTCGAAGCACGAGTGCTACTGACCGAGACCTCATCCGGCTGCGAATCCAACGTGTACCTTGGCGAAAGACGCCAACGAATCCTTCGGCACGTGTCCTTTGGAGGTTTTTTTGGTTGTGTCCCCTCCTTTTTTTTGGATGTGGGGTGGTTGGATTTTATTGTTGAGGTTTTTGTACTTTTTTATCCATGTATAAAAAACATCATGGGTCTTTTCACCAAACATCCACCAAACAAAATGGTTGTTTGTTTGGAGTTTTATAGGGGTTAAGTTATAACTATAACTTCAGTTACCCAATAGTTACCCATATGGCCATTTACAGGTGTGTTTGTTTGACTCCATTTGTAACTGGTTTTCCGGGCCCATCTTCAAGGCGCCCTTGGATTTTTGAAAAGCTGCTTTTCAGTTGGGATGGGAATTGCCGCCGAACGCCCCTCCGGAAGTAACAGTGGGAAGTAACGGTCAAAAAAAGGGGTCCACAAAGTTAGAAATGTAATACACCTCCCTAAAGTTAGCTAATGGCACGAACCTGCAAAATAGGCCTAAACGCCCCAAAAGGATGATTCATCTTCCAAGCATCCCCATGTTCAGGTGCAAGCTGTCAGTTTCAAGGAGGGTAATCCTGATGATCACTACTACTGGGTGACGAAGAGCATCCCAAATGATCGGTTGAGATGAGATATGTGCCATTTGTGGCACCTAAGAAAAGAAAAAAAAACACTCTCCCCAGCCCAGCCAAAAAAATACCTCGCAATTCTTTGTGACCTTTTTTGGGATGGTGAGTTTACGTGACCACAAAGGTTGTTTTTCGTGACCTGCAAAAAATCCTGGATAAAAAGGTCACTTGACTTGAATCGCCTGAGCAATGAAGAAAAAAACCTGTTTGTTTCGGGTTTCTGTTGAGGATGAAATCCTACCCACTTATAATAAGGATTATAAATTATAATAAACCATTATAAGGATCCCTATCAACCAACCAGGAGCAACTTGTTCAAACATCCCCATTAAACCAGCCATAAGTCCAAATGGGTTTGACCAAGCCAAAAGTCCTATCCCCATTGGTTTCTGCCCACTGTTCTTCCTGAAACACCCCTCGGGTCGACCCGGGGTCACTCGGTGAACTCATCCATGGACCATTCATTACTGTCGCTACATGGGGCCGCCTCAAGGAGGGCCCAGGCTCCCTCCATTTTTTGGCAAGTTTTTTTTTTTCGGGGCAAGAAATGATGGGAAAATAATGTGGAACTGATTTCGTTTCAGGCAATTTTTGCTGAGAAATCAGTGGATCTTTTTTTGGAGATGTTGCGGTGTTGGGGTGTTTGTTGGACGTTTTTCTTAAAATTAAACAGAGATGATCACTTTTTTGAATGACAGGAAGTCTTGGGATAGACTTGGGGGCAACATGAATCAAGAGCTAATTAATTGCAACGAAACGATTTGAGGCAGATGATTTCTGGGGTGTTTCACATGGGGTGTTTACATCGACCCAAATTACGCCCAGTGAGGAACTTGAGATTAATGGTTGGCTGTCGGTGAAATTTCCCATTAAAAACCGTGTCCCAACTTTCCCGAAACCATTGGTCCCAAGTTCCTTCCAGGCCAGGGAAGAAAATCAAAAATCATCAAAAATCCATATACCTCCCCAGTGAAGATTTTCCAGTTTGGTGGTAAATTCATGGATTTTGAAGACGACCCCACACAAAAGCACTCACGTACACATATCATATACATGTGTATAGATATAATTATATAGGGCTTGATGGTTCAGAAATCCTGCCACCCCCGAAAACTAACATAACAACGGAATCGTGAGTGGAGCGAAGGACTTCAACAAAGGCATGTGCGCTAGTCCTCTCCATCCAATTGCGAACTCCTTGTTTCTTCCTTCCATCCAAAGCAATGCTGCATCACCTCAGGATGCCCATTGTAGGCTGAAAGGGCAATCCGGTTGATGACACTGTCCAGAACAGTGCCACGGGCCTCTGTTGCCTTCACCATGGTTGGGATGCGAAGGAAACTTGTAAGCATGTTTTGGGCAAACTGGTTGCTGAGAGCATCTTCTC
Organism: Breviolum minutum Mf 1.05b.01; assembly: GCA_000507305.1. Classification (NCBI taxonomy): domain Eukaryota; class Dinophyceae; order Suessiales; family Symbiodiniaceae; genus Breviolum; species Breviolum minutum. Next base: position 84,747 of record DF240153.1, read on the forward strand.
CATGGCCAAACCATCAGAAGCGCAATCCAACAAGTCATTGCTGCCAGCATCTTCTGTGATCCATCTCCAAAATACAAAGTGCCATACAGCCTCGGCAAGGTCATTGGGAGGCCACTGATCAAAGCGTGCCACAACCATCTCGCCCTGACAAACACCATCAACAGCCAGGTGGTTCAAGCCGTGACCTTTTCATCCCCGATCGTTGGAGGTCACCAACAAGCATTGAAAAGGGTCACGTTAACTCACCATCCCAAAAAGGTCACCAGCAGAATTGCCAGGAGTGAGTTTTTTACCTTCACTAACTAAAGAAAGGTGATTAGCTTCACCAAGGACTGGTTTTCTCCGAGGTGTTCAAAAGTGGGCCGAGTTCAATCTCACAACATGGTTCCCATGGTGTGCCTGATCAGCTGGACATTTTTGTGGTTTCTCCATATGTTTTTCCGCAAAAAAAAAACATATGAAATGTTGAGGTCAAAATCATGAAAACCAAACCACCCAACAGAATCATGCTTAGTTCTCGAAATGACATTTTATGTGGCGGAAACTCACCTTTTGGCCCGTTTTGTACATTTTTTGCAGGTAGAATTCAGTATCCAACTGACCTGAATCAACCAGTATGAACTCAAATTCTTCAAGAAAAATATCTTCCAACTGTGATTGGTTGAACATTTTATTCAAGGAACCAACGATAAATTACCGTAATTAGGTGACTTTTGAAGGAAAGCTATTGAGATTTTAGATCAATCCTTTTTGTGACGTGATTTTTTCGTAAAACCCACTCATTGCGGCCCCATGATGTAAGAAAACCACCAATTTTTATGCAGGAAATACATCTTCATTCGTCCATGTTCCAGCCAGCCATCTTAGATGTTTTCTTCGGAGTTGTAGCTATCCATGACAAAAACTTGGAGGATCATCCCGGTTGGTTTCAGTGGTTCGGATCACCCATATTGATTTCAGCCATTTAAAGGCCATGTATTGAAGGGAAACAACCCGATTCTTAGGGGACTTACTTACGCTCCAAGTAACCATTCATGTATGGTATATTTACCTAGATTTCGTTGATTATGGTAAATTAGTACATAAATATGTACCATACATTCATGGAGCACATATAGGTTACAACTCAGCCACGAAAAAAACTCTTACCATGACATACTCGTTGGTTAATGACGGGATCCTTATTTCATGGTTTATTATTATTATCCCCACATAACTGGGTAGTATTTCATCCCTTACATACCCCTAAACAACCAGGGCCCTTTTTTTCATTGATTCATTTACAGTACCCTGCTGGAAACAAACATGACATTGGAAAATCCCCAATTGCAATAGGAAGTACATCTTCATTCATGGTGGGTTTTCCATTTCCATGTCAGTTTTCCAGTGTCTGGATTTGTTTCATTCATTTACACCCCCAAAAACTAACATAGATACCCAAAATGATGGGCCTTGGAAAAGGTAATTCCCTTAAAAAATATTAAAAAAATAGTAATTTTTCTTACACCCCTGAAGATTAACGGCTGGTAACATGTCCTCCATGGAGGTTTGGAACGTAGGTTCGTTCCAGTCACCCTTCATCTTCCAGGGGTGTATCAGGCGTTCAGGGGTGTAAAAAACCCTGGAAAAATGAACAAACATGGAACCTGAAAATCACCCAAAGCCTCGAAATCCGGAAAATCATCTGAACCAACCATCCATCCAAACGTCCATGAAATTTGGGGTTCCACCCGTTACACCCCTGAAAACTAACATGTCCCAAAAAATTGACTATTTTAGTAGGGAATACATCTTCCAACCATTGATTTTCAGGTTCCATGTTAATCTTCCGGGGTGTAATCTTCCAAGGGATTCTGTATCTCCAACCCAACCACACACCACACACCGAGACCACCAAGGTACTGAAGCCGCTCGACTGGAGCCAGGAGTTACGGGAGGAGCTAACCCATCCACCATGTGAGGACCTGATTTTCGGGGAAGGAGTTTCTTCACTTGATAATGGTCGTTTTGTTGGAGCACCTGAAGTGTTCGGCGCAGGAAGCAACGGGAGCCTGCCCAGCTCAAGGTTCATGCTTGCCCGACATGAAAGCCAGCTTTCGGCCCAATGGTCCTCTGTGATGCCTTGGCATGGAGCAACTGCGTGAAGAAACACGTTTCTAAACGCGGCAGAGTGCACGCACTTGTGTGAAGACACAATGCACTCCAGGAATCGCAAAACACCTGAGCCATCCCTGTCGATTATCATGGACTCCGCTCTCTGCAAATCCGACCACCGACTCCGGGTGTAAACCATCATCAAAACTGTTCCACAAAAAATCCTGTCCCACAAGTTTTCGTCAATGGAACATACCATCTTGTGCAACACTTGAAGTTCAATGACTGTAAAAGGAGAACGTTTGATGGGAGCACCCCACCACGTTTGGTTGCAGCAGCCCCAGAACAACGTCTTGATGATGTAAGATTTGCCAATTCAGGTATGTCCAACACGTGTTGGCAAAAGCGAAGAGACTCCAAAACTCCCGCCAGTCTGGTAGGAGCCACTGACTTGTCCTGCTGCTCCACCAAGAACTGATACAACAATGACTCGCTCCCTGGAACGAATTGATAGCCCGCCATTTATAAATGGTTGGCCTTGGGGTTCCAGGTACTGCTTGGTTTTCATGACAAGATCCAGTAGTTCAACTCCTAACATCGCCACAAGATGGACCCCAAAAAGTCCATGAAAAACTGGGAAAAACACCCCCCAGCAAACTATACTGATTGGTTCGTGACCGGATCCTTATAATTGGCTATTATTGTAACCCCCAAATAACTGGATAGTTTGTTCATTCCGCATTTAAACTACCTGGAACCCTTTGATGACCCTTCTTTTGGTTCGGAAAGGGCTTTGTTTTGAGGAGTTGACCTTTAAAAATAGAGGTCATTTGGGTTCCAGGGATATAAATAGCCAGGGTTTTGGTTACTACTCAATTAGTACTTAGCTGCCTGGTGGCTCATCATCCCGCGAAACCCTTCAGATAGATTGAATAGATCTTTTGAGCATGACCAGTATTATTTTCACTATCAACCCCCACAACTCCCCAATCTACCATTGGCTGAATCACATATATAGCTTCTACCAACCTGAATCAGTTCATTCCAAAATCATCACCATACCAAGCTGTCAACCCCTCTCGACTTGGGAAGGTTGAGAATTCAATCCAAATTTGAATCAAAGCCGCCAAACCATCAATATTTAGATCCGGAATATTGCTACCATCTGTGGCGGATTGTTTTTTTTCGAAAATGTAGAGGGGACATATAATCTGCAAGAATTGAATTCACTACTGGGTTTTTCGCGCTGACCAAAAAGCATCCCTTGTGATAGTTGGTGTTTATTTCTATACATTAGCGTTCTCCAGCCACTCCCGGGAACACCGGCATGGGTCTATAGACAGTATAGTAAGAATGTAACTTTCATAGCTTCCTATAAGCTAGCTAGTATATACTGATACTTAAGTATGTAAGCAAAGGAAGTCACACACCCCTATGGTGGTGGTTGCTTTGTGGTGCTGTACTACATGAAGTATAGAAAGTATCTCGTATGCATGCAGTGGCCGTTTATCTTCTGCCTCGGGGTGGACGGGTTGGGGAGTCGGGGAAAAACAATGTCAACAAAAAAATGCTGCAAAGAGTTACAAATGTGAAATTGGTACTCTAGTTGGTGGTTGAACCAACCCATTTGAAAAATATGCTCGTCAAAATGGGAATCTTCTCAATTTTCGGGGTGAAAATAAATAACATTTGAAACCACCTCCTAGTACTTTTCTTCCCTTTTCCAAAATAATGTCAGTCAATACAAAATTCGACACCCAAAAAAATCCCATTGTGCCGAAAACACCCAATAAAAATTAACCTGATCGTTTTGGCTATATAGGGGATGGTATTACCCAATTATGTGGGGATCACCCAGTATACCCCCCTGAAGTTTAACAGCTCGCCCCTGAAAAGTTACCTTCCCAACAGGAAATTCATCTTCTATCATTTTTCAGCAGCTATGTTAAACTTCGGGGGAGTAATGGAAAGGTATCCTTGATTTTTGTTTTCGTGTCTCACCTGGTCCTGGTGGTAGAAGTCTCACTGGGATGAAGCGCCGCCTCGGTCGTCGACAAGTAGTCGTCTGCCGCTGTGTGGAACCGTGGGAGTCATCTACATCCCATCAATGGTTGTTTCTGGTTCCCTCAATAGGTGGTAGGTGATACAAAATCCCCCAATTGGCCGTATATACCACTTATATAATATAATAGTCCTTGCCAATTGGGTGATTATATGATCCCAGAATTCCCATTATCTGGAAAACTCTCGGAAACCCTTATAGAAACGAGTGAGTTGTGCAAGTTATACTAGTTGGTGGTTGAACCAACCCATTTGAAAAATGTGCTCGTCAAATTGGATCATTTCCCCAAGTAGGGATGAAAATAACAAATATTTGAAACCACCACCCAGTATGTCATATGTTCGAAAAAAAAACTGAAAATTATTGCCTGGGAAGCTGAAGACTATGAAAATCCAATTTCAAGACAGTCAATCATACGAAAAAAAAAAAGTCATCAGAGATACGACTATGAAAAGTAACGGCTGGAACCTAAAAATCATCCAATTGACGAAGGAAAATTATCTTCCAAACCTTCGCTTTTGGGTTCAAAATATGTTAAATGTCCTGGATGTATATAGTTGTTCAGTAGGATCACGAAAAGGGTTCTTTCTCACCCACCAAAAGTTTCAACTGGAGGAAAATTGTGTGAGCTATAAGTTTAAAGATATACTCCATATAACTCACCCCTTTGTTGAGTTCCTGGGACAGCATAAGTAAGAAAGAAAAATGTCGCCCACCCTTTATCACACTTACTAAATACAGCATGAAAGACCCCACAACATTGGAATGAGTCCGGTCCAATTCTCGCATCTCGGCCTACTCTTTCAGAGATGCAGTTTTTTGGCTGGGGGACTGTTTTTTTTCCCACAACATGATCCAAAAGCCAAAAATGTGAGGGTCTTTTTTGGAGGGAAAAAGATCTCAATATGGCTACTTGGATGTCCTGTTGGAAGTTAGGATCAAAGGTCAGGATCAGTGGGTGATTTCAGCCCAATTCATACCCCATCTATAAGTAGATTTTATAACCCATTAATCCTAACAATAGATCCTAACCTCCTGGGCCATCCAAGTAGGTGATTCATACCCCATTTATAGCTATAAGTGTTGCATCCAATCACTTCCAACCGTCCCGGTAGCCATCCGAGTAGCCGGAGTAGCCGGAAAAAATGCCCAACGTGGAGCCCTCTAAGTTTCCCACCCAGAAATCGACCCGAAATCCCCAACCACTTGGGATGGTGGAAAAAAAAACACCAGGCGGGGTACATAACAGGTGGGATATTTTTTACCCAACCTCAACTGATGAGGACACAGGATTGATATTTCTGGTGGAACTACATGGGTGTTTCCAAAAATAGGGGGAAAACCCCCAAAATGGATGGTTTATAATGGAAAAACCCTATTAAAATGGGATGATTTGGGGGGAAAACCCACCATTTTAAGGAAACACCCACATCATGCTACTAAGGTGTTCGAAAAAAAAAATCTCGCATTGCCAGGGTGAGTCCCCTAAAGGTCCTATGCTTGGACACAGGCCCTCAAAGGACTTACTGTCAGTGAAGTCCTACTAAAAAAAACGACGTGTCAAGTAAGGAAACAACTTGACAAACTGCCTGAGACTCTAAAAAAATCATTTGAGCCAACAAAAACACCATCTCTCTGACCAATTCTTAATAGCAACCTTTTTCGGGATGGTGAGTTCACGTCACCCGAACTCAAAGCTTAGTTTTTCGTGACCTCCAACGAATTCGGGGATTTTTAAAGGTCACGGCGGCTGAATCACCTGCGTCGACCATTTTTTTACTGGTTGGTTCATAAGGATTCCCAGAATGGGAGAATCCCAAAAAACCAAGGGTTTTTCACCCCCTTGATGACCCAAAACGACCAGGTTTTGTCACTGCTGATTTGAGGGTTAGTCGAAATTCCTCACTCTCGCAGGATCAGCCGTCTTTGCTTTCAACCCATTTGAAAAATATTAGTGAAATTGGATCATTTCCCCAGGTAGAGGTGAAAATAAAAAATATTCGAAACCACTACCTAGAAATTCTTTCATAGACAGCCATCCTCCATTGGACCTCAACTCTCAATTCCAGAAACATGTCACAAAAACGCTAACTTGGACGAAATTCTTTTGCGAACCATCAGATGAAATCGATGAATGTCCCCCTTAAACATCACATTTAAAAAAAAATGGCAGTTGAAATGTTGAAAACCCCTTTTCAGTATGTGATGTACAGCATTCAAAACGTCCGCCTTTTTGTTCTCCCATGATCTTGGATTACAAATCATCAAATCATCAAATCATTCATCAAAACAACTGGCATCAATCGTTGATGCCTTGATCCATTCAAAATAAAAATGTCGAAAACAAAAAATCCTCCAAAATCAATGTCGTTTTTCATGCTTCTCTTGTGAAGAAACCCTAGTGCTCCAAATGTGAGAAGGTATTTACCAAAACCCACTCCAAAACAACTTGCAAAAAGGAGCACTGAGCATAAGGGATAATTACCCCCATGTAAGTTGGTTGAAATTCATCCCCTAGGGTAGTTATAATCCAAGTTATGTATTACCTACCATGAGCCCCCAAAACCTACATGTTAGAGGTTTGTATTATAAATTCATGGAAAACCATCTTTTTTCCAAGGCGACCCAAAACAAATTGCCATCCGTTGATTTTTTATTCCAAAAAAAATCTTGGGAGTCCCAAGCAGCGCTACGGTGCGTGGCCAATCAGCCACTGCCTGTGGAAGATTTTTTTTTGGGGGGGGGGGTGGGGGGGTGGCTGTTGAGGTTTCTGAAACAAAAAAAATGGGGAAAACACTGGGGAAACAAAATGTTGTTTGAGGTTTTTGTTGAGGTTTTTGCCAAATGACAGCTGTAAAAACTGGGTGAAAAATGGGATGAAGAAAGGAGTATAAAGACGTTTCTTAAATGATTATATATAAAGACTGGATTATATATTTGGTGTGGCCCCCCCCTTCTTAGGTTAAAGAAGGGCACTAAAGAACTTGCTTCTAAGCATCCGATTTCCATGATAGAAATTGAACGCAACCATACCAACAAATAATGAGACCGTTGGAAAAGGTGGTTCCTTGGAAAGATGACTATTTAGAGGTATAGTGAGTATAACTACCCTCCGTAAAACTATCATAGCCCCTGAAAGTAGGCCTTCTCAAAAGGAAAGTAATCTCCCAACCACCAATTTTCAGGGGCTATGTTAATTTTAGGGATTGTACCACTTATATAGAATATTGAAAAAAAATGAATTGCTCCCGTTCGAGCAAAACACTGAATCAGCACGCACACAGAACAGCGAAAAAACAAAGCACACTGGCAGCGCGACATATTCTGAATCTATAGTTACACAGTACCCTGGAAGTCAACCACCATGTTCAAAATGGTAGTTCCTTGTGGATCATGATAAACCCTTAACTATACTAAACAAACCTACAAAAAATAGTGGTCAAGGACTTCCAGGGTTTAAAAAAAAAACTGCAAAAATGTAGGACCTGCATACTAGTATACCAGTCACCACCTGAATGTTTTTTGCATTTTGTGGGTTTGGAGATCCCAAACTAAACCGATGCCACTAGCCTACTGGGAAGGGAGACAACCCAACCTACCGTTGAAGGAAGAAATCCGGAAGTCATCCGGAAGTCTGTTCGACTGTTCAACAGCCTTCTTACTTGCAGATATATCAAAATCCTTTCCTGTTTTTTGTCCACCCATCTTGCCCCCAAAAAGAGCCACTCATTGACCCTTCCCAACATCGAAAAAAAAAATGTTAAAAAACAATAAAAAATCACAAACCACATCTACAACCTCATGTTTTCACATGATTCCTGGTTGTTTTCCTTTGGGTTTTTGGGTATCTGGGGTACCACTTCCCCACTTTTTTTCCGGCCAAAAATCCCCGGCACAAAAAAAAAATCGCCAAATCGCCTCATTGACCTCGTTCACTGGGTCCAAGACCTGACGGGTGAGAGCTATTGAAAAAAAAACGGAAACCTTACAGAACATTAGATGTAAAAAATCTAACAAGAAACAAATTTATCACAAACAACAAAAAAAACCAGAATGGATATATTTGGAGTTTTGTTCTACCCTAAGAATCAGCTGGGACCCTCCTATGGATGGGGTTTGACCCTGTATTACGGAGGGTTCTGGGATCTCCAAACCACCATCTTTGAGATCCCATGATTCTTAGGGTAAAAAAAATCTAACAGAAACAAATTTATCACAACCAAAAAAAAATCACACAGTTAGGTAAGATATATTTGTGATCATTTGCAGCCGAAGTGTGATAAATATCCCAGTGCCATATTGCTTAAAAGATCCAGTGCCCTTTTGTTTTCAAGCAATATATTTGAAAGGGCTGCCACATCGTCTTATTGCTTTTTTTTTCGGTTGGTTCGCGACGTGGCGCGCGGAACGTGACCTCCTGTGCCATTGAGGTCCCGCGGTTGGGGCTACGACGGCCGCCGCCGAATTTCCCCCCTCCCCAGACTACTGAGCCAAAAGATGCGTGGAAGCCCGGTGTTGGGACAAATCGTTCGGATTTTTAGGCGCCCCGGCAAAACCCGTTCTTTCGGTAGGGGGACGAAAAAAACTCCACTTGGTTCTTTTTTGGGTGGAATTTTAAAGAAAAGTAAACGTCATTTATCAGGTAACGTGTAGGGTTTTTGCTTGGCTCGATGTATAACTGGTAGGGGCCCATCTTGTGAAACCAATGCTTTTTTTTTCGGGTCTGAATTTTGAAATCCTTCAAAAAAGTCGAGGGAAAAAATGTGCAGATATATATATATATATCATATCTGGGGAAAAAAATGCAAGACGCTCCTGAAAACAAAACATGTTGAACCCTAAAATGGAGGTGGATGGAAGATAGTCTGCTTTTCTTTCGAAAGGGCTGGCCTTAATTTGGGTTTGGTTGAAAGCTCGTTTTTTTCCAGAGAACTCAAAAACAAGTAGAGTTCTACCCTCCATCTTACAGGGGTCATTAAATTACGAACCCAAACACTGCACTTTATGAGGGAATTCCCTCAAAATTACCACATATTTGATCATACTTGCATTGTTTGATCCCCAAAAAAATAGGTAATTGAATGACCACCCACTTCAACCTGGTGTTGTCACTTTACACCGGATGAAAAAATGGTGAAACTCCTCAAGAGGAAGGAAAAAAAAATGAGGAAAATTTGCCCCTGGATTTGATGAAAATTCTCTCATTTTATTCGTTGCCGGTTTCCATGAATCACATCCATTTTTTCACCAATTTCATTCTGGCCAAATGGAAGAATATTTCACCAGCCTAGAATTTTTGGTAAATATAAGAGGGCTTCCCTTCCGAAAAGTTAGCGGCACAGGTCGTGTGAGGTCGCTATGATTAGAATTTCATCAAATCTTTGTGCAACGAAGTCTGTTTGACGCTCCCGGGTTTTTTGCTGCTTTGGCTTTTCGAAACGGTCCTTCACTCACCCTGCAGATCTATGGAACTCAGTTCTTTCACCCAAAACCTGTTTACTGCAGGTTGAAACAAGAAAACTTGTAGAGTCTTTTAAATCCCTAGGGATCCAATCACCTTGTCAGAGGATGATTGGGGTGTACTCCATCACCTCCACAACGCAGGTCGTATTTAGGTTCCATGAAACCATCCTCAGAAGGTGATTTGGATCCCTCGGGCCCTAGGCAGTATAGATCCCTTTTGAATGTGCTGGTTTGTCAATGAAATATAATGTGAGGCAAGAAAACTGCCCGAATTTCAGGAATTCTTATTCCCTGAAAAAAAATCGCTTTGTCTTAGTGCTTTTGGGATTTTTGTTGGGTGGAGTCCCTTCCATAGTCACCTCGAAAATGCTGAGGACAACAAGTCCGTCTAGGAAGGACACACCCTTTAAGAAGGACATCACCTCCTTCCCAGGATGATTCTTAACATAAAAACATACCCCTGGCAATTCTTAATAGTAACCTTCTTTGGGAATGGTGAGTGAGTTCACGTACCCGATTTCAAAGCTTAGTTTTTCATGACCTCCAAGGATCGGGGATTTTTAAAGGTCACGGCGGCTGAATCACCTGGCACTGTATCGTTTTTTTTGCGGTTTGGGACCCGTATAATGGTTAAGTATAATATTCCCCATATAATTGGGTAGCACTTCATTCCCTATGTACCCTAAACAACCAGGGGCCCTTTTTTCATTGCTCACCTGGACCTTCCAAACATTGCCAAATAGAACCCAGAGCTGATTCACCATACCAGATTCCAGTTCAATTTGGCACCCGCAAGGTGCGAGTTGCTTCAAGAAGACACACATGTTTGTTCATGTTTAGAATAAGTTTTTCAACTTCATAATTTTTCCTTTGAAGCGGCGTAAACTGCTTCAGCTTCCAAAGAAAAAAAACAACCAGCCAAAAAACTGCTAGACCAACCAACACCCCAAAAAAAACACTAACATCAACTTCCCCTCCGGTTCAAAAACGCCACATAAAAAATATATATATATATATATATTTCAACGCACAAACGCGGCCTTTTTTTTTCGGTCCAACGGAAATTCCGGCAATTCTTCTGTCGACTTTTTTGTCGAGGAGGTGGAACTCCGAGAATGTTCGTCCTTTAAGGTTAGGATCCTAAAATTCCGGGATGCGAAATCCGAGTTTGCCATAATCACTTGAAACGACCCTAAAAATAGGAGAAACCCTACATCACCAAGGGACTTGCTACTTGTCAATCTTTGGGGTTGATTTTCCCATGTAGCAAGGTTCTTATGGTGGACCCCGTAAATGGGACCTCCGAATTCCGATCGTTAGTTGTGCCCTCCCTGAAACTAACGGTGGGTATCACCTGGCCGCTAAAGTATTCCAACCATCCATTTTCAGGTGCGAACTGCTAGTTTTAGAAGAATAATGGAGTCAAATGGGCGTTTTTGATACATGTCCTTTCCAGCTCAACGGGTTTCACTGGGTTTTTTTCACCCTGAAATAATTGGAGTTATCAAATGGGTTTTTTTATAAATGGCCGGCCAGTTCAATGGGTTTCACTGGGAGTTTTTCACCCTGAAATAATTGGAGTTATCAAATGGGTTTTTTTATAAATGGCCGGCCAGTTCAATGGGTTTCACTGGGAGTTTTTCACCCTGAAATAATTGGAGTTATAAGTTCTTTCACCCTACAAAAGGTAAACTGGGTCCGGTTTTCCAAGGCACATCTTGTAGGGCAAATATTGAAGGTCATTGTGGACTTCTTGTTTGGACTTCAGGTGCAAAAAAATTTCGTCCCAACGTAGGACTTCACGTGAAAAAAAAAACACAGATGCAACACCAGTTGTGGTACTTGGAGGATCATCCCAATTAGTAAGTAGTTAGTAACCCCTATTTATAAGCCATTTAGGTCATTTGGAAGGGGAATAACCTCAGTTAGGGGACTTACTAACCATGGTTATTAACCACTTACTAAATGGGATGATCCTCCAACTAGGGTTCTACTGGGGTTGTTTAACCTCACATGTTTTTCCACCAGGGCTCAAACAACCCGCCCCGAAAAACTCCGCAAACTTGACCTAGATGTGGAAGAGGTATACCAAAGGTCCTAAGGTCATGTCTTCAAAAAGCAACCTTTTTTTGGACCCTGGCCGTATTTATATATATTTATATATACATACCCCCGAGAACTTAACAAGAAATATTGTGTATATATATACCTGATACATATGTTCGTTTTTTTATGTGTATGTATATGTAATATATATATATATAGCTTTTTGGATATGCCCCCCACCCAGCGACATTCACCACCATGATTATTATATTTGTAGGTAAGGAGTCCCTAAAAACCTTCGTTTGCCTCTTTTACTGGGCGTGGGTGGATCCAATATATGTTTAGACGCCCTTCAACACAAATATCTCCCATCACATGATCATCACAATCAACCATTACCGTATACATCAGAATCATCCCATCGTTTCTTTTTTGTATGTGTTCAATCTGGTGGCTCCATTTTGCTCAAACAAAAATCACGAATCAAACAAAACAGGACGACCCCAACGAGAGCTCTTTCCTTTTTCGTTCCACTTCCCTGCTGGTTCATTTCAAGCCACAAGGTGTTTGTGACTTCCATTCCGGTGCCTTTTGCAACTGCCTTGGGCAGTTGTTTAGAAAGGCTCCTCACACCGAGAGTCGGCTTCCGGCGTCCGGCATCCAAATCTGTTGGTCCCCCGAAGGGGGGAACTGCTTGCAAAACACTTCAAGTTACACCCAGGGACAAAAAAGATGGCGCACGGCACCCTTGTATCGGTTTTTTGTAGGCCCTGTATTACCTCTTGGGGACTCTGCCATGTATTTTTTGACTATGGGGTAAGACGTTGGTTTTACCACCAGATGGGCCAATCCTCCCGATCGTTATAAAAAAGGAGTCAAACATAAACCTATAAGTGGCCTTATTTCGATGGCTAACTGGGTTTTTTGTCATCCCTAATTTTTGCGGAGTTATTTTCAGCCTACTTCTAACTGATTCTAACTACTATGGACCCATCTTGTAACCACCTGTAAGTTTTTCAACAAACAGGCATCAACTGTCTATACCCTGGAGTCGTTGTTTCTTCCACCCCATTTTTACATATATGTTGCTTTGTCAGTTTCACCACTTTTCGATACACACTTTTCAGCATCATCCGGAAGGAAACAAGCCATTTTGCAATGGTAACAACGACTTCCAAGATTCTAGATATACCTGATATACCCTCCACAAAACGGTCCGAAAACATATCCTACACCTTTTCAAGGGAAGGAAGTTCGGAAAATGATCGACTCAAACACACATCTTTTGGGTGGGTTTTTTTTCTTGGTTCCCTTCAAGGGTAGGATTCATTCAAGTTTCACCCTCCCCAAAAACTAACATTCATCGCACCTGTCAGGAGGCCGGGCCCCAAAAACGAGGTTTTCATCTTCCAACCATGAATTTTCAGGTGCGTTTGTTGTTAGTTTCCAGGAGGGTACCAATCAAATATCATGACTCTCAATCCCCACCAAGGAACAGAAAACAGTGGCGTTAGTTTTTGGCAACGGAAACATTTTTGACGCATAGAGATGTCGGGTGGTCAAAATGACCCAACGCCAAAATCGTGCGACGTTCCAATTAATAAAAGGGCCCTTGACTTATAGACTGCTGCTTTTGTGGGTCAAAAATTCCGATTTTTTCCGCCAAAATAATAAAAAAAAGTGGTGCCAAAATTCGGCTCCCATTTCCCATGCTTCTGCTTCTGTGCCATGCCGGAAGTCCAGGTTTTCTCGAAGGTGTTGTTGAAACGTTTTTGTTTGACGCAAAAAGCAGGGCGGAATTCTCGAAAGCTGCAGCCATATTTTGACCACAAGGATTCTTCGTGAAAATGAAGCAGGGAGAGCGCCAATTTGCATCACTTTGCAAAAAAAAGCATTCATTGTCTGAGATTATCCTGCCAAATTATGTTCACTTCTTCATTATCTGTGGCCAAATTATGTTCACTTCTTCATTATTTGTGGCCAAATCATCATTTTTAACCAACCCAGTCCCTAAAAATTTTGAGGATTTCCCTCCCAAAAAAGTGGATCACCCCCAAGTATTTCAGCCATTTTCATGGCCATTTGGAAGGGGTCCCACAATTGAAACAATCCGATTTTTAGGGGACAACAACGCTCACCATGGTTATTTTCACCACTGAAACAAGTCCTGGGAGCCAATCCTCCAAGTAGTACCCCGAAAATGGGTCCCTTTTTTCATCTGGGCAATTTTCAATCGATAAAATTCCTACCTTGAACCTTGCGGACCCTCACTACCATTTTCTGGATGACCAAGCGGCGGGTTGGTCGTTATGCCTATAGATTTAATGATCCCATGCAAAATTCAGACCAGACTTCAATGAATTGGTCGGTAAAAAACCCTCAACCCAATGGGTTTGTTTTTTGTTTCTCGGTGTTTTGGCTCCGCCGGCGTCCAGTGGTTGCTTGGTGTGTGTAGGTAGAGGGCCCCATATAAGAATCATAATGATACAAGAAATAAAATAGTAATAATCGATAATAACAAACAATACTAGTAATAATGGATCATAATAACAATAATAGATACTAACCATAGCAATAATGATGATTAAAAAATATCTAATACTAACAAAACTAATCGCATGACAAGAAGAATGGCAACTAAAACTAAACAATAATAAATATATGATTGATCTAATAGTAATTTACTAAGAAATCGATGCAAAAAAACAGAAAATCTTCAGCACCCTCAACCTGCAGGGTTCAAACCCAAGGGGGTGAAAACACGCCCTGTTGATGTTCTCGACCTCAGGCCCCCCACGGTCAAACGAGGGTAGGGCGGGGTTGTGGGTGTGACCCCTTCCAGATTTGCCATGAAAATGGCTGAAATACATGGGGGGGTACTATATAACCACTTACTTTCCGAATGAAATACTGGTTTAGTTGAATTTTTGGGGATCCTTATCATGGTTTATGAAATAATCCGTGGTATAAATGGGTAGTCTTTTATCCCCAAAAATAAGCCAACCAACCAGGGCTTTTCTTCATTGCTCGTATGACACCAACGTTTAAAGAATGCAAAATAAACGGGGCATAATTTTCACGGGCATAATCACTCAAAATTAACATATTTTTTAAGGTGATTCAAGCCGTGACCTTTAAATCCCCTAGTTGGAGGTCACTTAACCTTTAAAAGGGTCACCTAACCATCCCAAAAGGGTCACTTTGAATCACCAGGTGTGTATTGTTTGCATCCCCCCCAAGCGATGGGTGTTCTTTGACGACCCCTGCCAAACGATGGGCCTTGTTCAAGGGATGGAAAAAACAACACCATGATTCCTTTAAAATAGGCCTTTTTCCTTGGGCTTGTTGGAATTGGGGGGGGGGGTACCCTTACATTTCCAAAAAGATTCACATTATATGACAGGATCCTTTTTTTCGTGGCTTATGAAATAACCCCATTAACAACTGGGCCACTTGCTTCATTCTCTAAATGAACTAAATAGCCAGGGTTTTGGTGGGCCCTGTCACCAGTAACAAGTGAAGAGAGAAATAACCCCACTTATTTCGGGGTAATAAAGAAAACAGTTACCCAGTTACCCATTTATAAGGCCATGTGTATGGCTTATAACGTCTATCTATAAGTCCATTTATAACTACTGGGGGCCCATCTTGTGACAAGGTTTTCCGGGACAATTCTTTTTTGGACGTTCTTTTTGGATCATGTTCCGGCCTGAAAAACGAATATCCTGGAAAACATGGGAACCAGGTGATTCAAGCCGTGACCTTTTTATACCCGATCGTTGGAGGTCACGAAAAACCTTTAAAAGGGTCACAAATCACCATCCCAAAAAGGTCACAAAGAAATGCCAGGAATGTTGATTTTTTTGTTTGTGACCTTTTTGGGATGGTGAGTGAGTTCCCGTGACCCCTTCACTCAAAGCTTGTTGGTGACCTCCTGCCCAGAAACAAAAGCCAGGTCACGGCTTGAATCACCTGAAGAATGTAGCTTCTTTTTGAGTTTTAAAGGTTTCAAGTTGATGGAATGTTGATGGAACCGCAACTTGCAACGTTTTCGACGTTTTCCAAGATGGTTCGGGCCCGATGGTTCAGATGATATAACTTTTCAGGTTCTCCGGCTGTTGTGTCTTTTGTTAAGGAGCTCAAAACCCCACAAAGGAGCTCCAAAACCCCAACAGTCACGGGTAAGAAATGGTGCTTCAACTTTTTTGGTTGCTGACTAAGAATCCTGAACCCCTCCAGGGACTTTGTGGAGGACCAATCCGGACCCCGGAATGTAAAGAAAAACAACTTCATTCACCCTTCCATTGGAGGGTCCAATCGCGATTTTTGTTGGGGTGATTGATATAATTAGTAAGGGTTTATCATACCCATAGGATTCCATGTATGGTATACTTACCTGCATTTACCCATAAAAAACAACCATTCATGTAGGTAAATATAATCTAAATTCCATACGCATGGGATAAAAAAAAGGTGTGAATTTTGTCCATCTTCTTGTGTCTTCAAAAAACGTCTTCCTGGGACCGTTCACCCCCCCCGTTCCGGTCCCCCCACGCCAAGTGGCCGTTCAAGTCATTTCATCGTTACTCTGTGTTCGCCGCTTCGCGTCCCGATCTCGCAGCATCTGCTCCTCCGCCACGGCCACATGTTCGCAGGCGATGCGAGCACAAAAGCCGTTCCTGTCAAAAAAAAACGCCCAAAACATCAGTGAGAAACCTCTCAAAATTGGGGATGGGAATTTAATTGGAAGCCGGATGTTTTTTTTCCAATTTGCAATTGCATCATTCGGCAAATGTGGGCCCAAGTTGATATACTGTTGATGGTGGAAGAAATTTCGGCGGACTCACCAGTTGAGGTTGGTTCATTTATCCCATGAATTTTGTTGTGTATCAAGAAAACTGGGAAACCAGTTGAGACATGTCAAAAAAAAAACCTGCAAATGGATGGGATGTTTGCCATTTTTGTGCCAGGGTCTAAACTCCCTGAATTTGGGGATGGTCATCCCACCCTTTAATAGGAAGTTTCTGTAATCGGCATATATAAACCCCGACCTATTGGGTTGATACCCCCCGAAGTTAAACATAGACCCTGAAAAATGATGGTTGAAAGACTACTTTCCTATTGGGAAAGTAACTTTTCAGGGGCTATGTTAAACTTCGGGGGGGGTTACCATCGCCTATTTCTATCGAAATCACAATGGAAGTTTCGACGCCCGCTAGCACCTCTAAACTGGTGCAGGAACTCTTTTTTCCACCAACTTGCGATTTATATACTTCGTGCCATTTGACTCGACAAACCCAAGGTTTTCAAAACTCAAATGCAAATGGCAATTCTGCTGGTGACCTTTTTTTGGGATGGTGAGATACGTGCCCGACCCAACGATTTTGGGGATAACAAAAAGGTCACGGCGGCTTGAATGGACCTGGTAGTTGGACCCCCCTCAGTTTTTAGGAGTTCGGGGCATTTTGGGGGGATTCATTCCCTTACTTTTCACCACCCTTTTGGGGCTCCATAAAGCCCTTAGGGGGTTGATTGCCTGAATCCCATAAAGTATCCATGGAACGAACGGTATATTTTTTAGCCACGCGAATGGGTGATTTGTATGGGAAATGTAGGTATATAAATACACCATGAATGAAATGTATCATATGGGTTACAAAAGCTCTTGCGACGACATCTACATTTGATGCAAACAACATGCCATTCGCCACCCGAAAAAATTCTCAGATTCTTTCATTCGATTTTGGGGCGAAGAAAAAAACAAAACTGAACACGGGTGATACAGATTTTCCGAGGCCCATGATTTTTGGTATCCATAAAAAAAAATCGGGGGATACACTTTTTTAATCCTTTCAACCTCCGCTTTAATGGTGCGTTGAGTTTATAAGAGTTCCCCGCGTCCGCATGAACTCTTTGCGGCCCTCCACTGGATTGCGGAAACGAGAAATCCCCAGATTTTTTGGGTTTCACTTCAATCTTAACTGTAACTGTAACTTAGTAGTTTCGGGCCCGGAAAAAACTTACTGCGGTATCCCCCTAGGTCCCCAATCTTTTTCACGGGGAGACCCAGGAATCCATACCAGGCCACAAACGAAAACTTTACCATTACCTGGAAGATCATCCCAGTAAGTACTAGGGTGTCCATGAAAGTTAATAACCAGCCAGTAAGTTGGTTTGTAACCTATTTAGAGAACTTACAACCTATCTATATAGGGGCTATAATCCATTGACTAAGTACCATGGACATCCCAGTAGTTAGTAACCCCCATTCATTTCAGCCGTTCAGCAAACAACAACAACAACAACAACAACAACATCCATATCATATATACAATCGTCCCATTCGATTCTCATCCCTCCGTAATTTGGATGAATCCCAGGATTTTTGATAAAAGTCCAAGCAACGTAAAAAGCACCAAGACTGCTCCGGACAGGCATAGACACACCACGTAAGGCGTGGTTATATCCACATGCTCCTTAAAGAATCAACAGCCCAAATGGAAGAATATGGAACACCAACATGGATTTCCCTGGATTTTTCTTAAGGATTTCCCGAAAACTATTCACCACCATTTGGATGAAATCGGTCGTGTTTTCGGTCGGTAGCTTATTTGACCAGAAGAATCAACAGCCAGGAACACTCCTTGCATCTAACAAAAAAAAATAGGTTCGATGTCAGGGACGTTAACCATTTTATGTAATGTACCAAAAAAAACAGAGTTTTCTCGGTGTTTTTTGGGGGGCACCAAAAACCAAAAAAAATGGTGAAAACAACTCTGCCCATTTTTGTTGTTCCTTTTTGCGAACAACCGAAGTCTGAAAACCGAAAAAAAAAAAAACGAATTCAAATGCCCAAATGGAAATGATTTGGCTGTTTCCTTAAATGGTGGTACCCCCAAAACACCCCAAAATGATCATTTTTAGTAAGAAAACCCCATAATTATTAAAAAACCCACCATTTTAGGAGTTTCCCCCATTTGGATCCTGAAAGAAAATCACAGGAACTTTAGGAACCTGGCAGTTTCTTGACGTGACGTTTGTGCCCTTTTATTGCCAGGTGATCGTGATTTTGGCGTCACGTGACCCCAACTCAAAGGTTGTTGTTTGTCGTGACCTGAGAGAAAACGATCAGGGGATTTTAACACATGAATCCCCTGGTGAAACTCAACTTTCTTAACCCTTCTTTTCCTTTCACAAAAAATGATTTCGGCCCGAAGCAGCATTGATCAGTTGACCCACATTCGTGTCATTCCATTGAATCCTGGTTGGTTAATGACGGGATCCTTATAATAGATAACTTATTTTAATCTCTATAGAACTGGGTAGGACTTCATCCCACATGTATAACCCTACCAACCGGGGATTTGATCACTGCTCAGTTGCATTGCAGTCAAGGTTTGGCATATGTCTGGCTGACGTCCAAAACCAACAGCAACAACAACAACNACCATTTTTGCTAGTGTAGGAAGGTCATACTTCAATTCAGTTCTAGGGGGAAAATCCGCCATTCCCATCCCTTCCCAAAAAAAAAAACATCCTCAGCGACAAGGGTCCAACCCCAATTCTCTTATTTTTCTTGGAGGAAGTGGTATATCTATTTGCTGTTTTGGAAGCTCATTTTCTTTGGCACAAAAAAAACAAACAAATGAGGTTGAGTTCGTATTTCTAAAAAAAGAAACAACACTCGTCTCAACGTCGCTTTGTGAGACGCAGGCCTCCCTGAAGTTGATTGATGTTTTTTTTTGCATTTCATTTCCGAAATCCCACCCCGCAAGGTTTATTATATGGTAAATTGACCAACCCCCCCCCTCCCCAAATAACCTACCCCCACCCCCCCAGAAAATAAGGGTTTCATAGCCGGCCTTCAGGGAGTTTCCAATGAGTTTTCATGAGCTGCTGATGATCTTTGGCTTTGGGGGGGTGGGGAGGTGTAGGTTGATTAGCCACAACGTTGAAAGGGCCGAAGCTTCCAAGAATATAAGGCCAAGTAAGTTGGCCACCGCTGCGGTGAACGCCTCGGCTCTTCTCATGTACCTGAGAGCCATTTTTTCTCGGAAAAAAAAAAAAAAAACATCAAACCACCGGAAGGAAGGAAAAACTAAGAAATCGCGATTGGTGGAAGGAAAAACTCCCCCATTTTTAATAGTAGGATCCATACATCTTCAAGTCAATCCAGGTCCCATTTTTCAGCAAGCTATGTTAGATTACCGGAGTGGACTTTCCATTGAATCCTGGCTGCAAAGATTTGCCAGAACATTTCTTGAAGACTTACAGTAGGAGAATTCAAACGTAGGAAAGCAAATGAGCCACAAAAAAGAACCTCTTACTTTGCATTCTACTGGTTTTTTGTTGAATAGGGTCTCTTATTCCATGGCTTATGAAATAATCCCCATATAACTGGGTTATGTATTTCATCCCCCGACATATAACCTAAACAACCAGGGGGCCCTTCTTTCACCTGAGTTTTATCCAGATCAGCCAGTGCTTGGTGGTGTATGCTGGAACATAGCCCCTGAAAAATGGTGGAAGACTACTTTCCTATTGGGATGGTATATACCCTCCAGGAAACGATCACATATCCCACCAAACGTTGAAAAAATCATCGACTCAAAAGTGCCAACCAAACGCTGCTAGGGAAATGTGGTGTTAGTTTGCTGGAGGGCACCTGGAACCTGGAAACAGCCATGCATGTATTATATAAATCAATTGGATGTGAATCCAAATCTTTACATGACACAGCTATGAGGTGCGATGATTGGATACCGTCAGCTTGTCCCGAAAAAAAAGACCAAGGCCTTGTAAGGGGGTCCGGCCTTAACGGGTCCCGCATTGAGAGGACCACAATTCCCCATGGGTTAGATATCCAGCTGCCAGGCGTCTTACGCTGCCGTTTGGGGTGGTTGGCCTCCCAGTTTCTTGAAGAAAAATCGCGTGCCAGTGACGATTCCAAATTCCCCCAAAAAAACAGGGGGCAAACCATCTAAGCAGCACCAAACTGAGACTTAAAATAGCTTTGATTGGAAAAAAAAACTGGGGTCAAAAGAATTACCAACCCAAAGAAAGCACTATTCGCCTATTTTTCATGGGAAATCCAAAGAAAAATTACCATACAACTTTGCATTCTCTAATTACCAAGGATGCAATCTAATACCCCCAGGGAGGAGCAATCGTCACACTTTCAAGGCTCCAGAATCTCCAATTTTTCGGTGGGTTTTTTCCCGGGTAGATGTAAAAATTGATACCCTTGAAAACCAACAAGGGCACAACCCATTCTGGGCAAATGACTGAAAAAAAAATCCCAAACCTGAATGGTCATTCACATCACCGTCACCATTTTGCCGGGGGGGGATTTCCGCGGATCCAATCACCTACCCATCTGTTCGGGAAAAAAAACAACCCAGCGGAACTGTTGAGTTGTGATGAAATGTGCCAACAAAAAACTAGGTCCTAGGTACAAACAATGGGAATGATTTCAATGGTGAAGGATATCGCACTGTACATTGAACAGTGCCAACTTTTCTTAGCTTCTTGGTGCGAATCCCACCCTCACCTTGTTGCCACCCCTCCGGTTTTCCGGATGGAAAATGATCGTCCTCAAGCTCGCTCGCTCACGAGGCTATTTTGCACAAACCAGTTAGGGTTACTTGCATATGCCAAAAAGATAGTAAATGGTTCGTAAATCGGTTATAACCTAATTATCTGGTTGGTGGTTGAACCAACCCATTTGAAAAAATATTAGTCAAATTGGATCATCTTCCCAGGTAGGGATGAAAATAGACAATATTTGAAACCACCACCTAGTTATTAATGGGATAGGGGATTCTTTTTACCCACTGATCGTTACCTTTTTAACTTCCTGGGACGTAACGGTGATGCTTTTTTTCCACCACCAAGGGGCATCTGTGCGTTCATGAAGGCCTTCACATCGCCTCCCAACGGGGCAACCAAAACCACCCCAAAAATGCCTGGCAACCATGAAATACTGGTTGGATCATGGCGGGGATCAACCCAAAAAAAAACAGTATAGTATAATTTGCTGGATAGGAAATGACGATCCATATATCCATGAAACTCATTTTTTGGGGTATAGTAAAGACAGCAAGTATCCCCTATATCACTCTAAGATTGGGCCCCTATTAGTCATGGGTAAGTAAGGGGTGACTCCACTCCAATTACTTTTGGGGTAAGTTGCTCCAGTTAGGAATTCATCTTTGGCCATTTAGAGTGGTCATATACAAAACTCCATTTAGAACTACTAGCGGCCCATCTTTTTTTGAATTTTGTTGTTCGATGCTTGGAAAAGGTAAGCCATACTCTCCCAAATGGTGGTGAAAAATGGTGGTTTACCAATTTACCACGGTACAATTTCGAAAATCATCTTCAACAAATCCCCAAGTCTTGCGGAAATGCTACGGACCTTGGAACAGACCGGGCCAAAAAAAACACCGTAGGTGTATGTGTTTTTGGGAACGAAACTTCCACGTGAACCCAAAGACCACATCACTTCAGCTTATGTTGTTAATTGGTGGTTTGGAGCCCGGTGATTTAGTGGTTAACATTGAAGGTTTTCATTATTTCATATGGTTTTCAATCAACCAATGGTTATAATTGGCAGTTTGGGGCCCGGTTGATTAATTACCGCTTTCTCACGAACCTGGAGCCCAGGTTGACGTATTTTCCCGCCAAAACAAGGCCTTTTTATCCAACCAAAACAAGGGTCATCAAAGGGGTCCCGTCGTCCAAATAAACAAAAAAGCAGCTGCGGAATTTCAACGGGAATTTCCTTCCAACTGTTGGGTGGAATCCAAAAGGGTACCCGCCTCGGGTGTAGAAGAAGCAGAGATCTCCTGTAAACTTTGAAGAAAGGCAATACCTTGGCTAAGATGTGGAAACGGAAACCTGGGGGTTAGCTCCAAATCGCTCCGTATTATGGTGCGGGATTTTTAGCTCCTTTCCAAGCACCAGCTAGTTGGGAAAGAGATAAAAACGGTCAAAAGACCCATTGAATCCTAGTTGTTTGATCCTGGTATTCAATCCCTTGAAAAAACGTTTCCATTGAACCTACTGGTTGGGGGGGGATCCTGAAAATCTTTCATGCTTTATGAAATAATCCCCATTTAAATGTGTAGTATAACCCCCCTATATTTCTGGCTAGTCAACCAACCCCCACCCTATTAACGGAAAGAAAAATGGTTATATAATCAGCCCTCAACCCTAAGGGCCTTATTTCTGGGGGGGAGTTGATTGACCATGATACATACCCTAAACAACTAGGGACCCTTTTTTGTTCATTGCTCAAAAGAGTCGAGGACGCACAGCCAATGACGACAGAAATTGGAGAGATGTTCCCCTGTTTTCAAGGTCCAAGTCGGCCCCCTTTTTTTTGAGGAAAATTTCACGAGGTCGGCGACATTTTCGCATTTTGTGGGGAATTTGAATCATCCAAATCCAAAGTTGAGAAACTATCTAGTTGGTGGTTTCAACCCATCTGAAAAATATTAGTCAAATTGGATCATTTCCCCCGGTAGGGGTGAAAATAAAAAATCTTTGAAACCCCCACCTAGGTTTCTTTTTGTAGGGAATTTGAATCATCCAAAGTTGAGAAACTATGTTTCATGGTCTTTGTTTTCCAGGCTGTTGCGCTTCAGACCCTACTTGGAGGATGGATCAACCTGATCAACCCACTTATAAAGTTTCAGTGTTCCGCAAAAAACCCGTGGTGATTGATGTTTGTCTCAGGTTGCTGGACCATTATGCCCTTCCTTACATGGCCTTTAAAAAGAAGGCTAAATGGAGATGATCGGATCTTCGATCACCACTTGAGACCACCAGTGACATTCCATTATATTGGTTGATGAATAGGGATACCCTCCTTGAAACTAACATAGCACCTGCCAGGAAGCCATCCCAAAAGGAAATTCATCTTCCAACCACCAATTTTCAGGTGCTATGTTAGTTTCAGGGAGGGTAATGGTTTGTTATAATCCCTATAAACCCCTTTGAAAAATATTGCAGTAGTTGGTGGTGGTGGTGGTGGTGGTGGTGGTGGTGGTGGTGGTGGTGGTGGTGGTGGTGGTGGTGGTGGTGGTGGTGGTGGTGGTGGTGGTGGTGGTGGTGGTGGTGGTA